>JAJHPC010000006.1:7021863-7213573 GCA_024447665.1 Juncus inflexus
AAAATCAATTGGCAAGAGGTCGACGATTACGTGAGTTGCTTAAATAATCTCAATCAGAGCCTCTAAGAGTGGAAGAACAGATAGCTATTATTGATGCGGGAGCGAATGAATATCTTGATGCTTTAAAAATTGGGCAGGTAAGGGGTTTTCTTGAAGAATTATGTAGCCACTTAAGAGATAAAGTACCTCAATTCCAAGAAATTCTATCTTCTACCAAGATATTCACTGAGGAGGCAAGAAGCTCTTTTGAAAGAATCTATTCAGGAAAAGATCAAACTCTTTGTAGTTCAGGAGCAAACATAAACGGACCATCTTTCTTCTTAGTATGAGAGTAATATTTCAGAAAGATTTTGGATTTGATTGAATTCGTTGAAAACAAATTGATGAATAGAATCTTAAGAAAAATAGATCAAAAAAATTGCATCCAATAGGATTTGAACACAGATGCAGGGGAAGGGGCGAGACAAAGAAAGCCATTAATACATATAGATTTATGGTAGTGATGCAATAGTAACTCCAATGGGATCCCCAATCCATTTTGGAAATATCATGTCATGCTGCTATATTACGCTTTCTAAGGTTAGGATGGGGCTTTCCATCAATAAAAAATCCATTGCATCACCAAAGAGGTCTATTGCTACCACCATTGCTAGTGCACAAGCAAAGCATTTTGGATGTTTTTCACTCAATTTTCCAGTGTGGTGTGTCAATCCAAGATATTTCCACAGTAAAAAATCGAAGATTGACAGATTGAGTCTGTATACTAGCCCTTCAAAATGAGACAGGACTAGACTGGAATTCGGGTAAGCACTTCGCTCTACCAACCCCATCCTTCCTTTGGCAAGAGTGCTTGAGGAAGAAACTAACTCCTGATTTTCTTTCTTCTATCGCTCGGGCTTGTTTTGATTGCAAGGCCGCTTGCCATTTTTCAGCATCCTTGTCACTGACTGCCTACCTATAAGTATAGGGAGCATCCTCCAGTGGGGAGTTCTATCCTTCTCTATTTGAGAAATCGCATTTCACAAACTGAGTCTAACTGGTGGTCTCACAGTCCTCTTAGCACGACGAGGCTCCTGTGCCTCTTAGTACGACGAGGCTCCTGTGCCTCAACAGAACTTGGTGGATAAGTGGGAATCAACACTTGATCCTCATTGTTCTGATTTTGCTCAGTCACTGGACTATTAACTTGCTCTTGAAGAGCAATACAGCTTCTAGTTTCATTAAAGATATAATCATCCTCGAGAAAAGATGGAATTAGCATGAACGGGCTTTCCTCACTGTCCGGCCTGGTAGACCTTGAGAGAGCTTTCTGACCTTCTATCATCTTCTGGCCTTTGACACTTCTTCTTAGGATGATGCTTGAAAAAGACGATTCAAAGTCGACTAAACTTGATGAGCCTATCGAGTCAGTAGCTGCCTTGAGAGCCAGGATCAGTGGGGTAGGTTGGGTAGCAGGATAAGATTCACTCAAAGGACTCTCCTCAACCCGCGCTTTATACAAGTATCCTATCTGGAGCTGATTGACTAGACGTCGAACGGGAAACTGATTGAATTTCTTCTTTTGAACAGCTACCGGCTCCTCGCTCACTGAACTCCCCTCCCCCGACTTTGGCGAGAGGGACACCCAAAAGTAAGGCGCTTGGAAAATAGGGCTTTAGGTAACACCCATTCTTATCATCGGAGTGACTTTCTTTCTTTTCATAGTCTCGTATATAGAAAGAGAGATTTGCTTTTCTTGGAGCTAGATAGGTCAAGTGGGTTACAGCAGCTACCTCATAAAGTCTACTATCTAATGATGAAGTTCAGAACGAAGGGAAAGCAGGTACCTTAACGAAAGTCGAATCTTTCTGGCGCATAGAGCTTATAGGTGTAGGCCAAGGTTATGAAATTAAGCTGCTTAGGATGAAATAAGGCTTGGGATTGGTATTTATTAGCAGTAGTTGAAACGAAACAAAGCATAGGGACAAATAGGAAACATAGGTCAGCTACCTGGTATTGGGAGTAGAGCTAGCGTAAGCAGGTCACGGGGTGTGTAAGCTACCGAAACTCTAGTATACGAAAGTAGGAAGTGCTTGTTTTTTCATTGCTTGGGGGAAGGTCTCTTCTCGGGATGCTTTGGTCAGATATAAGTCCGAGATATGAGATAACTACCTGCGATAGGCATGACGTACAGCTTAGCTAGGGCATTGAAAGTTGGAAAAGCAGCTACCTGATAGAAGTCTCAGCAAACTAGTTCAAGTAGGTCACTTGGGGAAGAGTCGGAGTCAAAGGCAGGTATTGACCCCAATTCCACAGGCACTGAATAGACTTTCTTATTATTTGACGTCTGGATTTGACTACTTTTGTTTTGGTCAGTAGCTCTTTAGGCACCGACCTGACTGGTACTGGTAGCTTTATTCTCACCAAGAGCTTAAAAAAAGCCCGCCCTTTCTTCAAAGCCAATCAGTATTTCCAGCAATCATCTAACCCCTCACGTAATTGGAAATCAAAGAGAATTGATCCTCGTTCAGAATTGATAACTGCTGAAAGAGACCAGAGACAGACATATCAAGAGTGAGATGAATTGTCGGGCTTTGTTGACAAGGATGGAAATTTTCCGAGTTTTCTCTAGCCAGTCGAAATCCTACTCTTTGACTGTTGGTGAATCAGCTCTCTCAGATGCCTCGGCAGACTCCTTTGCTTGCTTATTCCAGGGGATGTGACAATTCTCAGTAGGATATGTGCTTCATTCTTCTAATTCGATCATGCAATTGCCTCATAGAGCTGGATCCTTCTCAAATTCAAATCAGTTTAGAGAACGAGAACATTCATTCATTTCTCAATTCGAAAAAGAGCTCAGTCCGGTTCACTTCAAAAATATTGAACTTGATTCCGCAGTTTCCTTTGTTTGCTATCAACCGACCCCGAATACGAGTTCGTTTGAGAATCTCAAAGACCAGCGTCTACAAGCTTTCCTCCCCTCGCTCTATGCATCCATCCCATGGTCTTTCAAGGGACACCAAAGGAGGTATGGCTGAGTGGCTTAAGGCATTGGTTTGCTAAATCAACATACAAGAAGATTGTATCATGGGTTCGAATCTCATTTCCTCCGGCCCGGAAGTGAGCCAGATTTTCAAATGAAAGCAAGTCAAAGAGGAAGCAGAAAAATGGGAGGACCATAGCCCAAGCCACCAGGCGAGGAAATGTTTCTTTCATATGGATTCAATTCTCAAAACTCTTCTCAGAATCTAATGGCCATGACTCTGATTTCTTGAATCATATGCATTGGATTCCCATCCGCGAGAGGAAAAATGACTGAACTAACACAAGGCAAGAGCAAATGAAGTTGACGTCTAAAAGACAATTTGAAAACATTTTCAGGCAGGCAAGTAGTTAGAAAGACCCAAAGGGCTAAGGAAAAGAGAAATCAGTATATCAAAACCCAACAAGAGAGGCCTTTGCAGCTTCGTCCAGACTAGACCGTAGCTTGATGCTGAAAAAAGGTAATAGGTTAGCGCGGATCGCTTCCACAACAACTATACTGAAGTCCACGCAAAATTGAAATACCTCAGTTTACGAAAAGAGGGGTAGGAAACTGATCCTAGTCCAAAAAATGTGTAATTGGAAAGAGTCGGCTTGAATTAAAGCTCGCAACTACTCATTCTCGTAAGTACCTATTCTTTAGTCTACGGAAGGAGCCTTGACTTCACTCTTTTTTCTCAGTGAAGGCGGAAGAGAAGAGTGAGGGAGACAACATATAAATCCTTGGATTGGTCTTTCACTATATCCGGTCTTTCGAAAGATAGTCTACTTCTTTCCTCTGCTTCTTCTGTTGATTACCCTGTTTGGTTGATTATCAGGTATCTGGTCTTGTAGCTTATCTTGCAGCTCTTCTCTTTTCCACTCGGTAAGCTGGTATTCAATTAGCTTAGCTGGGGAGGAAAGAACTTATTTGGAAAAGAAATTTTGATAGGCTCATAAGCAGGAAAAGAGTGGTGTGACAACGGGGCTTGTCCTTTAATTGACTTCTTAGTGATCTCGGTTATGTCGAACTTGAGAAGAGCAAGGTAGAGTCTATCAAAGAATCATTTTCCTATCCTCTATTCATATGAGGTGGGCTCGTGTCTATAAGACCAACTGATCTGATCCAGGTAAGATGACCCCACCCAGCTACCATTGATCGAAGCCTAGATGGTATTGATCTTCAAACGATGAAAATGAAAGCCTCTGGGTGCCTTGGAACTCGAAAATCGTCCGTACCCAACGGATTTCTTTCCTTTTTATGGAAAGGACCCATCTGCTGTTGACGACTCCGGTCCTATAGAAAGAAGAAAGAAAGCGAGGTATTGGACCGCTTTCCTTGGCGTCGATAAAGGGGCTCGATCTCGGACCTCGAAAGAGTCAACAAGCAACTACTTGCGCTACCTTGCTCGAAAATAAGCTCCCTTTTCCCCGGCCGTAGTTTCTTTGATAGAAATCAGCTATGAAAGTTCTCCCGTCTTCCTCTTCCCTTCCTGTCTATCTCCTTCGAAGGATCTTGCTTGGGGAAGGACTACAACGAGAAGTTCGGGTAATAGTGATTTTTTACTGATCTCTTTAATTGAATCTCTCTTTTGTCCTTATCTCGTCCTTTTCCCTCAGCACTAACTTCACATAACTACGTGTCGAGGCCCACCTAATAATAGAATAGGTCTGGCCTGGCCGATCAGGACATGCTGAAAAGAGATTGCTTGCTTGAAAGCAGTACAAAAGGAGGTAGATAGGTAGCTAAGGAGGAAAGGTAGACCCGTTGAAAGCTATATGAGATGGAACAGTCATAGCTATAATCCAGTCTTTATCCGACAATACTAGTGAGCTTGATCTTGAGACCTTAATGCTGGTCTTTCCCTCTCCACTACTGATTGATATAAGTCCTGGCCCATCTACGAAAGTAGTAAGGTCACTAGCCCATCTCAGAATCAAATATGCACCAATGAGCCTTATGCTCGGAACTAATGTAGAGCGAGTCTTGTTTATACTCTCCACGTTCGTTTTATATATATTCGAGTCTGATTTAGACTCTATCGGAACTTGATAGCCTAGATTTATGAGAAGCCGAGCGAGGTTATGCAATAAAAAATTCCGAGCTATATATTTCCATCTCGCTCGTCTAATGTGGAATGCCTTTTGAATCAATTCCTCTTCTCGACTGGGACTTCATCCCATCGAATCGGGAGAAGTTATGGAAGTAGTAAACCGTTCTGATTTTATTTTTAGCTGCATTTCGATTTCGAAGATTGGACTGAGTCCGTATCTTCTCAGGTATTAAGAAAGTGGAATTGGAACTGAAAGAAATAAGTTTCAAATTGAATTATATGAGTGACCACCCACCTGCCTCACCGCTAAGAAAGTCGCTGCTGCACATTCACATTATTTATTCAAAAAGTCTCCCGGCTACTTATCTTTAGTAATATCTGGACGACATCTCTTTCTCTTCTGTGTTAATGCAGTAACATAATTGCGAGAACTACGCCTCTTTTTGCACCCTGATATCTGAATTGATCCGAATCATCTCAAAAAAGCATGCGTTCAGAAACCAAGAGAGCAGTTGGGACCAAATGCCTTCTTTGAACATTTGTGGTCCCATCTATTACAAGACTCTGAAAGAAATCAAGGCGCGTTGGCTTACGAGAGACTCGCGTGGAGTTTGATCCTTAACTGCAGTTCTTAATTATGATTTCATTAATATATTGTTATGCCAGAGTTGTTATTTGTTTATAATCGCCCCTCAACTCATTCTGAAATACATTACTACCACTCGCATGTCTATTTTGGTGAATGGTACCCCTACAGACTGGTTCAATCCTTCCTCTGGTATTCGGCAAGCCATTTTCTTGTTGTGTATTTCACTACTTGCCCTCAATATACTTTCAATGTCCCGGACCAATGGACCATGCTTAGACTCGGTCAGGAGGGAATTAGACGAGATCATTCTTTCTTTGATGAAAGCTAGCTAAAAGCTTCTATTATATACTACTTCTAATATATGCATGTGATTCCAAGAAAGAATTCGACGAAATGATAGAATCTTTCTTCTCGTAGGGAGTCGAAGTGGTCTTCTTTATGCACCATGAAATAAGTCCACCAATCTTCAGTTAGCTACTTAGGATTCATCACACGGAGGCGATTCCAAACATCATTTCAGAGAGTTCCTACCAGGATGTTGATGGAAAAAAGGAAGCTGAGGGCCGGATTGATGCGCAGATTGACTCATCTTCGCCTAAACAGTGCAGCCAAATCGATCGAGAGTCTCTTTGTCAGAAATGAAGCGAGGGGCACGAGGTCGACAGGCCTCAAACGTCGGCAGGCCCGCCCGCTACTCATATGTTTGAAAATCAGAAATTCTATATTGAAAATTTAACAAAGGCATGAGTTTTCTCTTCATTATCCAAGATTGTACGCACCACCCAACTTCCCAAAATTGGAACTTATGCGTGCCTCTTCCTTAGGCAAAGCAAGTGTGGAAGCCAGTCTTGCAAGGAAGGGCATCTGCTTGTCTATTTTCTTTTCGTGATGCTATATGGTCACATCACCAAGCCACCCAATAAGTCTTATGGCATAATTAATGTATGGCACCAATTCAGCCGAAAGATCGAATAACAACCAACCGTAAAGTTGATGTTTCACCCTTTTGGAGTCCCCATATACCTTGACTTGCAATCGCTTCAAATCCACAGCCATTTCAAAACCGAAGAGCTCGATAGAAGGAGTGAAGTTCGGCGCGAGCAACATTGTTAGAACAGCCTTGTGTCAAAGCGGATGTGGCAGCACATCTCCTTCAAGAAAGACGGCCCCAGAAAGAACCAGTTCCATCTCGATGAGGAGGACCATCAAAGTACATCTTCTCTGGTGGAAGAAATTCGACCACAAGCATATCGGCTGCTAAAACGCATAACCGGTCGTGCAATTCCCATTTTCGAGGCTCGGGTGATCGGCTAATAAAGAAGGCAATGCTTGTACACCGAAACTCGACTGACTTTTGAGGCACATAAAGGATCTCGAATTCTTGGAGTTGAAGTGCGCATCCTTCCAAGGAATCAGGAAGTCATACTATTATTCCAACTTTTCAGGACATATTTGATGAGATTTGCTTTAGGCGGCGCACTTGTTCATTTCGACTTCTCAATTGGTGAGTAATGACGGGGTCTCAGCGAGCAATGCCCCTTAAGCAAGCTCAAGCCTGTGCGTCAATGTCAAGTGTCAATGGTCGACCAGGTATAGGTGCAGCTCAAAGAGGAGGCTTAATCCAAACAAAGGTGAAGGCTGATCGTACCTAGTGAGACCAGGAAAAGAGACTCATAAGCTCTATTCTCCGAGGATCCAATTCCATGGTAAATTGTTACTGAAAGCAAGAGCCCGGAAGATGCCAAATCTTGATTCGGGTTCGCCGTCCCCGCATTTGATGCCGATCATAGTACGTCACGCAGACAGCAGATCTCCAAATTCTATCTCCATGAAAGTGGGAAAACGAACTCCTTCAGAAGATGGAAAGCTATATGGTTGACATGGAGAAACTTGATTCGGACTGCTCCGAACTGATGAACTCCATTGAATCCAACAATGAAAGAAAGTCGTCTAATTGCAAAGTAGATGGGGTGATCAAGCTTCGTTGGCCTCTCATTGGTGCGAATTGAACGGAACTTCCTCCGTCCCCACCGGCAAGCAACCTTTTGACAATGTGAAAAAGCTCGTATCACCCACATTTGGAAAAGTTCTGTTAGATTCATATCTGAGATTCAGTTATCTTTTTTTACATTGAGCTTTTTGTCTCCTTGATAGCTGGAAGTTCTCCAAAAGTATGAAAGGCTGGAGGACTTTGTACCATCCATTCTAGTGTGGTTGAATTTTGGTCACCAGCCCAAGCAATGTTCGCAAATTTTTGGTTCTTTCCACTGCTTAAAGTGTTGGTGACGACCAAGAAGAAACAACAAATCCCAACTACGGATATATAAGAACCGAGACTGCTTATAGCATTCCATCCGGCGTAAGCATCTGGATAATCAGGAATGAGATGTGGCATACCCGAAAGCCCTAAGAAATGCATTGGAAAGAAGGTCAGATTCACCCTGAAAAAAGTGATCCAAAAATATATTTGTCCTAAAGTTTCAGGGTATGTCCGACCAAAGATTTTACCTACCCAATAGTAAAATCCTGCAAACAAAGCAAAGACGGCTCCCATAGAAAGTACATAACGAAAATGTGCAACCACATAATAAGTATCATGTAGAGCAATGTCTAGTCCAGAATTGGCTAGAACTATTCCAGTGAGCCCTCCTACGGTGAACAAAAAGATGAACCCTACAACAAATAACATGGGTGTTTTGTATTGTATCGAACCTCCCCACATAGTAGCAATCCAACTAAAGATTTTGATTCCGTGGGGACAGCTATGATCATGGTAGCTGCGGTGAAGTAGGCACGGGTATCAACGTCTAAGCCCACAGTAAACATAGGATGTGCTCAAACCAGAAATCCAAGAACACCTATACTGATCATTATAGAGTGATAGAGGAATCTCGCCATGCGTCATGAATTGGATGGCATGCCAAATTCTGAGGGCAATCTTGTATCCAGGAGAAGTAGGCATTGTGGATATATGAGAATTGGTCAGCTAGAGAAAGGCATAAGTACTAGTTTGTACTAAGCGAGATGAAGAAAGACAACCCATGTAAACCGTCAATCAAGAAATGCAGAATTGCAGAACGGGCAAGATGTTTGAGGCTGAATGCAGGGCTTCCGAAGAGTTTTTGCGCAGAAGCAGTGAGGCATGTTATGTCATAAATAGATCACCACGGGCAGCACTAGATGGGAAGGTTGCAGAGGAAGTCTGGACAGGTAACGATGTTGATTACTCCGGATTGAGAGTCTTTGGGTTTTCGGCTTATGTGCATGTATCTAGTGATCTGAGATCCAAACTTGACCCAAAGTCAAGAAAGTGCATCTTTGTAGGCTATGTGAAAGATGTGAAGGGAAGTTTTGCGATCCAAGAAGCAAAGAAAATGGTGATCCGTAGGGAGCATCCATGCTTGTTTTTCTTGAAGAAGAGAAGCATAGTTCAGGCGGGGGCAGCAGTAGGAGCCAAGTGGTGCAAGTAAAGCTAGACAATGTTGACAACGAGATTAATATTCAGGGAGCGTCTCGTTCTGGCTCCGAAGTGGAGCAGCACCACAAGCCAATCAACCAACAAATAGATACGCTTCACAGTGATAGAATCCAGCTTTTGTTATCAGGAGTGCAAGTTCACAACATCGCTCCGGTTGGAATTAGAGAAAGGTTGTTCGTTTCGGTATGAAAAAGTAACCAATCCTGAATAATCGATAAGGAAGGCGTGTATAGACTATGGCATCGTTAAGCGCTTTTCTTTTCATAAATGTGCTGTTTGGGTCGGAGACCTGACCTTTGGACATATAGCCATGTGAGAAGTCCGGTACTCTATTAAGTAAGAAGCTAATTCCCAATTGTCTATCATATGCGCTGCCTATATCCTGAGCCTGCAATGAGGTTATGCAATAAATAACGGAGATCTTCTATGACACGCGGACCTTGTTTCCACCAAGCCATATGTACCCGATGAATCTGACGGTACTATCCCATTTTGTTGGCTTATGGCCTGATGCTTAGTTTGCTTCTAACTTAGTACTGATCTATTGTCAAGATTTGCTTTCTTAGTGCTGACGGCTTTATAGGCTCCTTCATTCACTCGTTGCACCTACGAAATTTGCAACCTGTCTTTGCTAACGAATTCAATCTTCCAATTAGATCTTATTGAATGTTGATGGGTGGCTGAGTTTCTCTAGCAAATAGAGTCAAAGAAGAAGGTCCGGGTGAAATCGCTCGCCTGGCCCACTTTCAGTCAACTACCCAAGCCTTTGACCGTCCTACCTATCGAAGTTCTTTTTGGTGCCAGCAGACAAATCTAAAAAAAGCTTTGATTCGGTTGAGCAAGGAAAAGATAAAGCCAAGTGGCAATCCATCAAATTGAAACGAAGAACTACATCCATTTCTCTAGATTTCAACTATGAAAGCGCCAGAAAACATCTAGGATAGGGCAAGTATTGGTTGAAGAGCTATGATGCCAATACGAAGATCTTCCAACTAAATGATCTCATTTTCTTCAATGATTTGTGATTTGCTAGGAAATGAAGCTGACTCCAACTAATGAACTCCAAAATCATACATATTTTGATGCAAACGACGCTATTCCTCGCCATAAAATGACTTTGTTATATATATATATATATAACCTATCTATTAGGTTTTTAGTTATGCTAACTGAGCAATCATTTGTCTCTCTCTCTAGTATAAATAGAAGGGCAAAGTCTCTCTATTCTCCACACAAGTCAGAAGCCTTAAAGGTCGTCTATTACACAAAAAAGAGAGAAAGTTTTGAGAGATTTTCGGAAAATATTTCTGGACTCGTCTAGCCGAGTCCGGTTATTCCGTGCATCTGAAGATTGACGTGGATACAAGTAGAGGTCTTCTGCTTTGAAGACTAGCGAGCGATCAGTTTCTTTACCCTAGAAGAAGCAAGGAGTTCGTTCTAGTCGAGCTTCATGAAGGAGAAGATTGCACGTCAGAAAAGTTTAGACCTACATCCGTTCTTCGTCTCGCGGATCAGGAAGATCCGAGGTATAAATTTTAATAGTTAATCTCGTACATTTATTCCCTTAACGTAGATTCTAGGGCGGGTTGAATCCATAGGTTCCGCTGCGCATGTAATGTACTTGGCTATGGATTCCCCACAGGGACAATATTTCTTACTAAGAATTTCTTAATTTTGTTTTATTAAAAACTATTTTTTGAAAAATGTAAAAAAAATCTTTGAAAACTATTTTAAGAAAATATTTTAAAAAAAATATTTTTCATAAAAATTCTTTTAAAAAATGTTTTTCATAAAAACTCTTTTAAAAATAATTCTTTTATTCAAAAAAATTGATTTTGATAAAATTTTATAATTTTTTTTGAGAAAAGATTTTTTGAAAAATATCCTTACCAATGTTTTTTTTCTCACCAAACCTTTTTATTGAAAAAAAAAAATTCTTAATTTTTTTCAGAAAATAAGTCCCTCGAAAAAAAATTAAAAAGGGTTTTCCGAATTTTTTTGTTTTTAAAAATATTTTTGGGAAAAATATATTTCTTGAATAATACAAAGTTTTAGGAAATTTTTTGTTTGAATTTTTTTTAAGATTTTTTTAAAAAGTATTCTTTTCATAAAATAGGTTTTTAGAAATTTTTTAAGAAAATTATTTTGTAGAAAATTATTTTTTAAGAAACTTATTTACGAAAAATCATTTTATCATAGGGGTAAAATGGGAATTCCACATGTATATTTTTGAAAATATGAAATTATAGGAGATTTTTTGTAATATTCAAAAAGTTAGGGGAATATTACAAGTTTCATAAATAGATTATTTGATATGCTTTTCCTGCTTCATGCAGACGAGTTGCAGTCTGCAATCCGAACTGTGACAATAAAAAAGATCAAGAATGAAGAGATTAATGCTAATGCTTTACGAAAATGAGTTATATTGTTTCTCTTATGTATCACTATTTTTTCTCGTAAATATTTTATTTTCTTTTTCAAACATAATATGTATCATAAAGATTTTTTCCTCTTTTTTCTATATTTTTTTCTCATTTTGTTGTATAAAGGTGATAAACTATGTTGCGCGGATAGTTCAAAAACCCGGCCCTCGGACACACCATGTGACGTGTCAAATATTTTATTATTAAAAATTATCAAGACACTTCCAAGACACTTCTCGGACACTTCTCAGGATACTTCTCAGACACGTGCATTGGGATTGTTGACGCAATTATTGTACTATTTCATCATCCTCATATTTTAGAGACTAGTTCATCTCACTTTTCTATTCCAGTAATTGTGGG
Organism: Juncus inflexus; assembly: GCA_024447665.1. Lineage (NCBI taxonomy): Eukaryota > Viridiplantae > Streptophyta > Magnoliopsida > Poales > Juncaceae > Juncus > Juncus inflexus. Next base: position 7,033,771 of record JAJHPC010000006.1, read on the forward strand.
ACTATACATTTAAAGTGAATTTTGATTATTTAGTACCAAGTTTCTATACACAAACATGTAAAACGTCAAATATCTTATATGCACGTATAAAAGTGCAACTTCAGATGTTATATTTAATGTATCAATTATAAAATATTACATATAACTTTTTAATTATAAGGTAAAAATATTTTGTATAATCCTTTAAAATAAAATAAAATTGACATAAATAATATATACAATAATTAAATTATATATTTTATTCATAAAAATAATATAATAATATATATATATATATATAATGTGTCGTATCCTGATAAATTTTGAGATTTGTCGTGTCGTTGTGTCCATGTCGTGTCGGACACGACACCCGTGTCCGTGCAACATAGGTGATAAATATTAGAAAATAAATAAAGTAACATGTACTAATTTTACAAATATGATATCATATCAAAAATCAATTATTATGTAAGTAGGGTTATTTAGTAGATTATTTACCTTTCACTTAATCTTTTTTTTTACGAAGTTATTATTTGAATTCTTTTATTTTTTCAAACTTGATTTGTAAAATACATTTTTTTAATTGAATGGATAATAAATCAATATGCAACATAAATTCAGAAGTATAATATATTTTTCACTCAATTTAGAAAATTATATTATATATTATTAAATCTTATTTAGTTTTGTGTCATTATAATTTTATGTTTTTTTATAAAATAAAAAATACAATTAAAATATTCATAGCATAAGCGCGAATATTATTCTAATTTATTATTAATTACGAAGATTCTGATAATTATTCAAATAAAACCGCATAATAACTGCAAGTTGATGGAGGACACAGACCGCACAATTACTGCAAGTTGATGGACATACACCGCAAGTTGATTAGATACACTACATAACAAGAAGGCCCCATCATCATTATATAGTTCCTTACCCCCAAAATGGACACATACCGCATAATAACTGCAAGTCGATTAGATACACTACACATCAAGAAGGCCCATCATATAGTTTCCTTACCCCTAAAATGGACATGATCCTATGTGACATAGGATTGACAACAAATTACAGTTGGTCCCGGCGGGGCTCGAACCCGCGACCTTCGGCTCATAAGACCAACGCTCTAACCAACTGAGCTACGGGACCGTAGCTGATTGCATATTTCGGTTTATTATAAAGTAAGAAACAAACGTACCCGATTCTGAAGGGAGAATGAAAGTCCGGCCTTTATCATTGGATAATGTTGTAATTTGTAAGCATCAAACTAAATCTTTATTTGAAAAAATTAACATTATGTAGCGTAGAAATTAATACCCGTTCTTTTTCAGTGAAATCGTTAATTAAAATCGTTAATTATGTGGCGTAATTTGTAAGCCCTTCATTCCGTGAAATCGTTAATTAAAATAGAGTTCGGTATAAAAAAAAAATTGTAGAAATTAATACCCGTTCTTTTTCAAAACTAAAAATACATCAAGCTCTCAAATTAATCTTGCTTCAGCCTAATAATTATGTTGTTCATGTTATAAGGTTGTTGGTTGAATTCCGGTATAGCGCCTGCTTAAGTTTGAAAAATTGATTTATATTTTACCTGATATTCTAATTTAAATAAAGCAAGATCATACATACATCTCTTGAGGTTTAAAGGAAATGAATGGAAAATCTATGATCCAGTGACAGTATTGCAATCCAATTACAGCACAACATTACTATTCCACATCATTGCTCTTCAAAAAAAAGGAACGGTCAGACAGTATTGTTACTTCCTACTAAAACCAGAACCAAACAAGAATGAAATAAAATTTACAAAATAACATTGTTCAAATTCATCAGAAAACCTCCACTTTTCCAAAATGCATGCCCAATACAAGCAATCAACAATTTTCTGTCACCAATGACTGACAAAACAAAATACGTCAATTATTCATATTTCTTTCCACAAAACCATGTCCCAAATTCCTCACAAAATGTTAGAACACAAAACACCAAAAATAGATAAATAAACAAAACAATTCTCTCTCTTTCTCAAAACCCTATTCATCTTTCTTCACTCCAGCCTTCCTTTTCATCCTGCTAAAGGGCCCCACGCTCTTATCCATAATGTACATATAAATCACCTGACTCCAGCTCTTATAACTCTTCAAACCGTCATAAAATTCCGGCGCAATTTCCCTCACCTTATACAACTTATGCCCCGGAATTCTAGGGAAATCATGGTGCTCGTTATGATACCCAACATTCCAAGTCATGAGATTCAACGGCCCGTAATAAGAATAAGTCTCCTGATCCGGATTAAACACGTAATGCTCCGAAATGAAATGCCCTGCCATTGGGTGCAATCCTCCCCCAACAAAAGTGCTCAAAATCAAATAACCAAGAGCCTTCCATCCGTAGAATTTCACCATGGTAAAATCGAGCAATAATTGGACGAACAAATTCACAAACTCCCAAAAACCAGGCGGTTTCGGTTTGATAAACAAAGGCCGTAACGCGTAGAAGAACAACTGGAGAGTTACCCACACGGATTTGGTAAAAACGTTTTTTACCACATGGGTTTCTGCGTAGGAAGGAATGTCCATGTCGATCCCGTCGACTCCTTGGAAGCGGTGGTGCTCTAAGTGGTATTTTTGGAAGGTTATGGACATGGGAACTCCGACCGGTAGGTTAGCAAAGATTCCGAGGAGTTTGTTGTAGGTTGGGGTGGAAAAGGCTAGGTTGTGGGATAATTCGTGGATTGCTAGGAAGAGGTTGTGGTTTAGGAAGGAGCCGAAGAAGTAGGAGATTGTTAGGATTTTTAGCCAGCTGGCGTTTGAGAGAAATGCAGCCGTCCACAGCTGGAGGGTTACCACTGCTGCTATCTGTGGAAATTATTAAATTGGATTAAATTAGATTTTTTTAATTAAATTAGATGAAGTTAGATGTTTGTATGAATTGATTGAAGAAATTTGAGTTGAGAAGAGAAGGTCAAGATCAATCGACTTTTGGGTAACAGGGAAAGGAAGATCAAATCATGTGCATTGCAGGATAATTTCATTTAAACCAGGATAAAAATCCAAATTGTTACATCTCAAAACCCACAATTCGAATCAGCCCCAAATCCAAGCAAATTAACCAACAAGGGCGAATAAACAAATGACATTGACAAAACGTTTAAAGCGGTGATACATACCTTGACCAAGGCCCAGGGATCTGGACCGAAGAGTTCCTTGATTTGAGGGTATTGTGAGAGGATCTGACGGCGCCTCGACGCGTGGGGCTCGTCCGTGTACGACCAGAAGAAGTCCGTGGCCATCACTCCCTCTTCTCTATCCTCTCCTCCCATTTTGACAACCATTGTTGCTTTCTTCCTGAATCGCCTCTCTTTCTCGGAGCCTTGTATCGTCGAAAATGGCACCGTTTCAAAGAATGGGCGAAAGAGAGACAAAGGAGTCCCTCGTCTCGTCTCGTGGGCCGAGATCTGGACTTTTTTGTTTTTTCCAAATATGGCAATCAAATGTGAACTGTTACAAAGATTCGGTGTTTGACCGTACAGAAGATATGGAAACTACTCATACATTCGAGTCTCTCTGGCAAGCTTGTAATGCTCTTGTTCTGTGCGCTGTGCACCAGGTGCATTAAAGATAGCTTCCGAGGGAAAACGCTAACATTCTACGGTGCAATATAAGGTACGCCCTCAAATGTCATTGATGTATCATCAATCCTATAACTAAAAGTGTAAAACCCAACTCTATTGAAATTTAGAAAGCATGCTTATTTAGTTTCTTTATCCAATTTAATTTAAACCATATTTTTACATACTATATTTTAATATATATTATATTTAATAGTAAGAAAGTAAAAAAGTGTATTAGCGGAATGTAAGATAATGAATAGATTAATCAAAATAATAATAGACTAATTAAATAATTGTGGCATCGACACCAGGTTCTAAAACTCGCTGCTTCCTAATAAAATGTGCCAAGTCAACTCGTAATGATACTTAACGGTTTGATGGCCCGATTTGGTCGGAATCTTGATTTGGTCGTCGAACTTGACTAATTCAGCACTGGATCCAGTGATTAAGGGGCGATTCAAGGACGATTCTTTGCATATATTTCTGCGGCTGGCATGAGCGATTCATGAAACTGTGACTAGATGTGTAAGATCTGCTCAGACAAAAGAAGAGAAAAGATGGGGGTGTGTGGCCTCTGAGTAAATTGGGCGGTTGTTTTGCGTCAGTCACGAGAAATTTGTTTTTGGGGCATGTTAAGTCACAAGATAATAATTAATATTTAAAAAAAAACATTAACTTATGAAAAGAAAAAAAGTGGGTGACAAACTGATTGAGAAGATTAAAAAGATAGGGAAAAGCTAAAAAAGAACTAGGACTCTATAAAATAGAGAAAATTATTTTCATACTTGTGCATATCATTTTATACACATTGAGAGAGAGCATACATATTAGTGTTTGTAAGCTGAAAGATGATGTATTATCATTATGAGCATGATGATGAATTCATGCATCCGGCACACGATCATAATTTTTGGTATTAGTTCTTTTTTTCCTTTTAATGATGTATTTTTCATTCACATGTAATTTGTAATTAGTATTCATTAATTTATGATGTATATTTTATTTTTTCTTTATCATGATGTATTTTGAATGGCTTGGCACTTTGAGTTGTGAGTATGCATTCTAAATTGCCAAAAAATGATATTATTATTACAAATATACATAATTTTACTTTCATTTATTTCCTCCCATTTCTTTTACATTCTTTCTAATATTTCTTTCATTTTTTTTCAATTTTTTTGAAGTCAAAATTAATAACACTTGCAAACAAAATATTATTTTCTGATCCGACTCGGCCGATTCTCATTCCACGGGTATCAAACTACTCTGTCCCGGATTCCGATTGAAAAAAATACATTTATGATGTGTTTTTATCATATGTTTTAATATTCCTTTTCTTATACAAGAAAATTTTAAGTCTCTATTTATATCTTCTGGTAAATATCTGAAGACTTTGCAAAACAAGGAACGATCCTTGAATCAAATTATATTTTTATATCTACATGTATGCATTTTTCTTTTGAAGAAAGTTGACAATTTTTCATGAAATAAGTAAGTAAAATATAAATAGAAATAATAATACTATTAGCTTATTTGTTTAGAATATTAAGTGCATGAGCATGATTATGTAGATATCGGTTTATAAAGTAATAAGATAATAGTAAAAAATAAATTCAAATATTTTAAATGACTTAAAAAGTTTTCAAAATAATGTTATATTTGGTAGTAAGCACAAAGTCATATTCGAAAGGACTCCAAAAAAAATCCAGAATCACAAGTATAATAGAAATTTAAACTATAAAACAAAATTATATGTTCAATTATAGTTTTTAATACTAATCATAACATAATAATATATATATATATATATATATAGTTTATAAAAAGTATTTTCTATTATTTCTCTACTCAACCAGCTATAATATAGATGCATAATTTATTAATAGAAACCAAGTTTTAACAATCTTCTACATCCACCCAAGATATTCAGAAAATTATCTCCTAAAAGAATGAGGTATAAAGCATATATTACCCACATAAAATCATCTTTTCATAGAGACTAGGAGAAACTTTGCACTGCGAAAAGAATTTTGGGTTCTAAAATGACAATTGAGTTAGATTTTGGGGTGCCGATATAATATATTTAATTGCAAACTAGTTTTGGCAACATCACGTGAGCCGCTAGCAAGGCATCCCCATTATATTATATATATTAATCCTTGCGGGCCACTTGCACCATATGCTTCCACGTCACCCAACCAATATTGACCATTTGATTTTGATCAAATGGTCACAATTTATCACTAAAGCTTCTGTAACGGTTCTTTATGAATAACCGCTACTAAAGGCTTCTGTAACGGTTCTTTATAAATAACCGATACTAAATGCTTCCTTGCGGGCCACTTGCACCATATGCTTCCATGTCACCCAACCAATATTGACCATTTGATTTTGATCAAATGGTCACAATTTGTCACTAAAGCTTCTGTAACGGTTCTTTATGAATAACCGCTACTAAAGGCTTCTGTAACGGTTTTTTATAAATAACCGATACTAAATGCTTCTGTAACGGTTCTTTAGGTATAACCGCTACTAAAGGCTTCTGTAACGGTTCTTTATAAATAACCGATACTAAAGGCTTTGGTAACAGTTCTTTAGGTATAACCGCTACTAAAGGCTTCTGTAACGGTTCTTTATAAATAACCGCTACTAAAGGCTTTTGTAACGGTTCTTTATGAATAACCGCTACTAAAGGCTTCTGTAACCCGGATCTTTATAGATACTAAAGGCTTTTGTAACGGTTCTTTAGGTATAACCGCTACTAAACGCTTCTGTAACGGTTCTTTATAAATAACCGATACTAAATACTTCTGTAACGGTTCTTTAGGTATAACCGCTACTAAAGGCTTCTGTAACGGTTCTTTATAAATAACCGATACTAAAGGCTTCTGTAACGGTTCTTTAGGAATAACCGCTACTAAAGGCTTCTGTAACGGTTCTCTACAAGTAACCGTCGCGGATATTTGTATTTTATATCGGTTATTTGTTAAGAACCGATACTAATGGTTCTATATAAATAATCGCTGTTGAATTCATTTTATATCGGTTATTTGTTAAGAACCGATACGAAAGAGAATTAGGCACGTCATCCCTTGAATTTCATCCGAATGATCAAAATCCAACGGCCATTGTTTCGCTCAGCTTTCTTCTTCTCTTTCTTTCTTTCTTTCTTTCTTTCCTTGGAGTTTCCCGAGGCCTCCATTCTCACGTTCTTCTCTCCACTCCCCTCTCTGCTCACATCTTCTCTCTTCGTCTCTGTCTCTCTCTGTGGTGCGACATCATTCCGTCTCTCTCTCTCGACGAACTCTCTCGCTGGACGGAGAACTTCTATTCGCCTTCTCTCTCTCTCTTGCGCGCTTGCTGTATCAATCGCGACAGACCACGGTGGCCGGGATTTTGAGTGCTCGGTTGTCTTCTTTAGGTGCGAACTTACTGCTTTTTGAACAAATTTTTATCGATTTTTTGCTCTTTTGCTCTTTTGCCATTTTGCTCTCAATTTACGAGAATATTTAGAAGTGAGGGATGGACCTGAATTGAAATAATTGGGGTTTATTATGTTTTAATACTGCTGAAATTTGCTTTACTTAGGATTAATTAGGCTTTAATTTGCCCAAAATTGAGCTGAAATTTTCCACAAAATAGAGTTAACTATTTATTATAACTAGGGTTTTTTCTATCTCAATTTCCGAATATTTATAAGTGAGGGATGGACTGAATTGAAATAATTGGGTTAATTATGTTTTAATACCGCTGAAATTTGTTGTGTAGATTTGTATAGAAAATTTTGGCTTCTTTAGAAAATTTGGTCTGTTCATGAAATAAATTTATGTAATTCAAAGTTGTCATTTTTTTATATTTAAAATGCTGAAGTTATGTTTATTTTTTGATAGAAAAAGTCAATGTTATTCTAAATTTCAAATTTTCATGGTGGTTTGTTTGTTAAACTTTTGTTCCTTTTGAGTCAACTTTTGAGATTTAAATTCACGGTTTCTCAAATAAATAAGTATTTTAATAATTGAGTATTATGGTTGAGATAGATATTCGGATTTTATTAGTTTCAACCCAAAATTGAGCTGAAATTTTCCCCAAAATAGAGTTAACTAAGATGCAGATAATTTGCAGTAAAATTGCAAAAAGAGTGCCTAATTTAGAAAAAATGAAGAGTTTTTTTGGAATTTATAATATTATTTTTGCAATTTAGGCATAGAGTAGGGGTTCTTTGCAAATTTCCTTTTTAATTTTTGTTCAGTTGTAACCAAAGAAATATGGTTTGGCTACAGTAACTGATTTTGTTTTGTGGCTTTGAATTTATATAAATGATACACAAGTACATATTTAAGATTTGCACTTTAAGGTTTTTTGGTTTAAGTTTTGAATTTATATAACTGGCACTCATCTTCATTTAATGTACATATTTAAGATTTTGTCGAAATTACAAAAAAGCCCCTGCATTGTTCAGAATTGTAAAAAAAAAATCTACTTTTGAAGAATGTAGTTTTCTTTTTGCAATTTCGGCATAATGCATAGGCTTTTTGCAAATTTCCTTTTCCGAATTTTTGTTCATATGGTACCTGTCTTAATGCAAGTGATTATAACTAAGGTTTTTCTATCTCTTCTGTTTTATTATTTTTAATTCATTAATTTTCTTTTTCCTGTTGCTTAATAAGGACTGCATCGGATAAAGCTGAGGGGTCGAATAAAGATTCGACGCATATTACGCAGCTGCTTTGCGACAGTCTTACGCTTTAGACTTCGCAATTGGATCGATGAAGGTATTTTAGAATTATCATTTTAGTCCTTGCAAAAGTTTGAAATTTCGTTATAAAATTGTGTACCTCATGATTTTGTAAAATAATCCTTTACTGTAGTGAAAGATGGTGATAGAAAGTCTTTATGTAATTGTTTCTATTAATGACTTTGCCAAACCCTTAAATTGCAAAGAAAAAAATACAGATTAAAAAAACCTAATTCTTTTTGTTAATTCATGCATAGTTTTCGACGAAATGGAAGAACTAATCGGAAAGAAAACTGAACGAAATAGTTCGAAATTCAGTACCTCATGTTCTACTTTTCAATTCCATTCTCAAAATTGACGTTAAACGGAACTAAGAATGCTTAGCTTGCTTTCTTCCTGTTCCTATTCTTCGTTTTTAAATTTTGCTTGAATGAGAAATGGATATGAATTGTAGTTTTTTCATGTGAGATTTTCCCTTTTAGTTATGAATTAGTTATTCTTTGTTTTATTTTGATTTTAATTATGTTTTGTATTAAATATTTTGTTCATCCGACTCGAATCGCGGATCGGAAAGCTGGTTTAGCAAGTTTGTAATGGATTTATGAAAGATATATATCAATATATGGTTATTAGTATTTTGGATTACAAATTTTTGGCATTAATTTTGCATAATTATGTATAGTTTGGGTAGTTAATTGGAGATCTGGGGACAAATATATTACCAAATTCATTAACTTAATTTAATGAACCGATGCCGATTACTCTTTTTCATCCTTTTCATTTTTTTTCTTTGACTTTGATTTAATAAGTATTTGATACGTCACACATCTCTTTATTCTACTCCTGCATCTAATTCCAATAAATTCACAATCCATAGTCAACTTAAAAATATCACTGTTCGTAACATACCTCTTATATAACCTAATAATCCATTCCAAATTTGTAACGCATGCTACTAAGATGTAAAAAAATTAGGAACAAATAACAGAGCAAAAGAAACGGAACATAACAAGTAATTTACAAAAATGGCAAACAGTTAGTAATTGTATCACCAAAGGAATATTTTACATATAGAAAATTGTAAAAACATGTAAACACTTAGCAGTTATTGTTGTAAATTAATGCTTTTTCAAAAAAAAAAAAATTGTACTTTTAGTACATTTTGATTCCACAATTTTTTGCATGTTGTTATTCTTAGGTTAGATTCCATACCTCAGTATAATATTTGCAACCATCTAATTTTTGTACAAATCAATTAATGTAATTTATGTATGATGGATGTTTAGTTCTCTCTCCTTGGGAATGGATGAGGCAGCCGTGAATAGGCGTAAAAAATTGGATTTATTGAAAAGGAAACGCACACATTTAGAGCAAGGGGAATCTTCGTCAAGAAGTAGAAAAGGTGTTTGTTTTCTCAAACTTTGTTTTATCACGATATTGTTTATTTTGAACTCTTAGCTATTTTATTTTATCTAAAATTTATTTATATTGTGTTACATAGGCACGGACAAATGTGTAAAATCGCTTGACGTAGGACTACCCGATAATCAATGCCAACATGGTGGTGCTTATTTTTGGTATCGTGAAAGATGCAAGAGATCGTCTACAATAGACAATCGAAAGTATAACATGTGCTACCGTGAAGGACGAATCGCATTACCAGTGGTAAGAGATCCTCCTGATTTATTAGGTAAATTACTAGATCCTAACAACGGGTCGCGATCATTACATTTCAAAGAAAACATACGAATGTATAATTCTATGTTTGCATTTACATCGATGGGGGTAAAAATTGATGAAAAAATTAATGATGGTCTAGGTCCTTATGTTTTTAAAGTGTCAGGTGAAACATGTCATAGGATGGGGTCTCTTATACCTAATAAGGGTTCAAAATATATGCACAACTATATATACATGATACTTCAAATGAAGTACAACATAGAATTGATGCTTTCAAAGATGCACGTTCAAAAAATGAACCAAAACAAGATATTGTGCAAGCTCTTATGGAGATGCTTAATACATGTAACATTATTGTTAAAGCATTTCGGAATTATGAAGAGCTGATAAGTTATTAATTATACACATTTTATACCCTATACATATGTAATATTGCACCATTATATGTGTTTAAATGGATAATAATAATAACTTGAATGTTGATACTACTAATAAGATATTTATGTGATTTCAGGTGCAATTTAGATGGAGCATAACTTGGGGAAAAGAAGTTGGAGCACAAGAGAGAGATAATAATCAAAACTCGGGCCTGCCGACACAGTCTCAGTATTTCGGCCATAACTCATAATCTGGGCCTCCTCTATATGCATACTATATACCGTTGGAAAGAAGAGAACAAAGCCCACAATTCATTCTATATCACCAGAGCCCAATTCCGAAGTCTACAAGACCCAAATTGACCATCTTCTGGACAGATCTTTCATACACTTTGCATGCACTCTTCATGCCTTTGCCATGCTTCCTTCACACTCTTTGCATGGATCTTCATTCATCCCTCATGATCACCTTTTGAGAGGGTTATATAACCAGGTGCAAGTCATCCATTCTAATCACTTTTGAACTTCATCATTCTCTCTCTTGGAGTTGGGCAAGTCAAGCAAGCTTCATCCTTCCATCCACGCTTCATTAATGGGTTCTATCATTATTTTATTTTCTTTATTTTCCATGTATTTCGAGTAAGCCCTTCAAGGCATAGTTAGTGTTTATGTTTTTGTGTTGTAACTTTTGAGACCATTAATAATGAATTTCATTTGAACGGTTATATTCTGTTTTATTTACTTATTATCTTTCATGCTCAATGAATTGTTTTAAGTTTATTTTGGTCAATTCTATGTTCAGTAGTAATTAACAAGGGCCACAAAATTCCTTTGGTTGCTTTGCTCAATAGCTTCCATTAGAATTTGAATAATAGCCAAGTGCAAATAAATCATAACGAACTAAACAGTTCTGAACAAACTCATTGTTTAGGAGGTTTTGATTTGTTTAAATAACCAATGATTCCTCTTGAATTGGTTATGATATTCAAGTAGGTTGGTGTTTTTATTTACGAGCTCATCTAAACTAAAATTCTATCTTTTCGTTTGAGTTATTTATCGGTTAGAGCTCATCTTATTGCACTTAAGATATTAATTCCAAATTCATTATTATAATCAAGGATAAAGTTACACACAAATTCACTACACGAAACTATGCCTCATTTCACAAAACCACCACATCTTTTAGTATTTACTTTAAGTTTTCTCTTTATTTGTTACTTTCATTTTGTTGCAATCAACCAATCAACAACCCCCCCAATTGTGTGTCTTGTTTTAGGTCTTGTGTTTGGTTTTATTTACTGTCTTGGTTTCTCTTTCTTTTAGTTTTCTATTTTTATTGAGTCCATTTTCATTAGAGAAGTAATCTTTTTACCTGGTTTAGTCTAAATAGCTCTCTGTGGTTCGACCCCTACTTTCACTGTCTACTTTATTGTAGTTAAGTCTAGGGTTACAAATTTCTTTTGGTAAGCGTAAAACGACTGCAAAAATACTTCTTATCAAAATGGCGCCGTTGCCGGGGAGCTAGCAACGCGACTAGTCTAGGTCAATATTCACACTTCTCTTGTGTAGTACGGTAGTCTGCATTTGTGTCGGAGTAAACTAAATTCGTTTTACTTTTTGTCAGTCACAGTTTTTTTACTTTTTGTCAGAGTCACACTTTCGTTACCTTTGTTATGTTTTTCACTTTTTGTCAAGAGTCAGTCATACTATTTATTTTCACTTTGAGTCTGCATTACTTGCATTCACTAATTCTCTCTCTTACACTTGATTCCAATTCATGAAAGCTACTCGTAGTTCTAATCTTCCACTTGCACCATTAGATCCGGAGATTGAGAGAACACACCTAGAGCGAAGAAGAGCAATTCCGGAAGCACCGAAAGCAGCCGAAGAAACTGAAAAGGTGGAGAACTTGGACAGCGAAAGCGAACCTTCTACTCCACCAGCTCCTCCTCACGCTACAAGAGGTAACACTACGGTCATGGCTAATTTTGAGGATAGGACACTTAGGGACTTATCTACCTTTGATTTTGCTACCAACCAGTATGGTATTGTATTACCACCGGTCCCAAATTTTAAGATTCATACGGGTCTTCTTCAATTATTACCGACCTTCAATGGGAGTGCCGGAGAGGACCCGCACTCTCACATGCGGGAGTTCAACCATATCACCGCAACAATGATGCCAGCGGAGATTGAAGATGAAGGTCCTTACAAGCTGCGACTGTTTTCATACGGTCTTCGAGGACCAAAGAAAGGACTGGTACTACCATCTAGCACCTTTTCCAACAACTTGGGTAGAACTTCAAAAGTTGTTTCTAGACAAGTATTTTCCTGTCTCTCTTCCCCGCTTCTATTAGGAAGCGATTTGTAGTATTCAACAAGAAGTAGGGGAAACCCTCTACGAGTACTATGATCGCTTCCGAAGTTGTGTGCAAAATGTCCCAACCATCAAGTCCCGAGAGAATCTCTTGATTCAACACTTGTATGATGGGATGCTTCAAGAGACTAGGGATAATGTAGATTCTCGCTAGTGGGGGTGCTTTCATAGATAAAACCGTTAGGCAAGCACGAACCTTGATAGAAACCATGGCAAAAAATGCCCAATCTAGTATAACCGGATCTCGACTTAGGGGAGTTAGTGAGATTAGAGACCGTGATTTGGAGAAGCGAGTGAATGGTATGGACGCAAAATTAGATAGCTTGGCTAATATGATGGCGTCATTCATGGGAACCAAAATGGAAGTAAAAGCATGCGGTGCCTCGCACTCGGACAGACACACCACCGATGCATGCCCAACACTCCATGATGAGGAGAAAGTCACGACCACGGCTTGCGGCATCTTCAAGTTAAACCAACACGGAAATTCAAATGGGGGTCAAAACCGTAATTATGATCCCTATTCCAAAACGTACAACCCCGGGATGGCGTGATCACCCAAACTTCGGATGGCGTGACCCGAGAAACCAACAACAACCTCCTCAAATCCATCATCAAAATTCTTCTTCTTCTTCACCTCCAATTGACCTTGCTTTGAAAAGTCTTTCTGACATTGTGACCTCCTTGGCCACATCAACTACTTCTTTTCAGAAGGATACAAAAAGTGCCCTAACACATCCGGGGCACCCAAATTGCTCAAATATCCTCTCGAAGTAAACCAGGTTAAAAACTCGGGGGTCCTCACAACTTCCTTCTCAATCTCTCAACCCCCGTGAGAATGCATGTGCTATCACCTTAAGAAGTGGGAAAGAAATAGAAGGGAGTAAGGGAAACATGAACGGTGAAGGAGAGATTCAAGTAATTAAGCCGGAATCCGAGATGATGAAAGAAAAGCCCAAGGAAATACCACCTTATAAACCTAGAGCCCCTTTTCCTAGCCGTCTAGCGGTTAACACTAAAAAGGATGAGGCAGAGAGAGATATCCTAGAGGTTTTCAAGAAAGTGGAAATAAACATTCCACTACTCGATTACATTCGTAGATTCCCTCGCTATGCGAAATTTCTCAAGGACTTGCGTACGAATAAGAGAAAGCTAAATGGTCATGAGAGAGTAACAATGAGTGAGAATGTCTCTGCGGTTATTCGCAAGAAGCTTCCGAGAGAAGCAAAAAGACCCTGGCATGTTTGCCATTCCTTGCAGCATTGGGCACCTTGAATTTGCTCGGTGCATGCTTGATCTTGGGGCATCTATCAATGTCATGCCCTTTTCTATCTATTCTTCCCTCGGTTTAGGACCTTTGAAAAAGACCGGGGTGATCCTTCAACTAGCCGATCGTTCTACTGCTGTGCCAGAGGGCGTTATAGAGGATGTCCTTGTTAAGGTCAATGGCCTTATCTTCCCTGCAGATTTCTATATTATGCGTATGGATGAGTCTGATAGCTCACCGAGTTCGACTCCCATTCTTCTGGGAAGACCCTTCCTTAAAACTGCCCGAACCAAGATTGATGTGCACAATGGCACTCTTTCTATGGAATTTGACGGAGAGAACATCTCTTTCAACATCTTTGATGCTATCAAGCATCCTTCTGACGGGAATGTATACGCTATTTGCACCATCGACCCAGTTGATGAGTGTGTCGATAGCTTCTCCTCTTTTGAGTTCATAGATCTGCTCGAGACCATTCTTTATCTCTCTCCAGATGAGCAGGACCTTCTTCAAAGTCTATATTCCTTGGCCATTGGAGAGGCTTCTTCCTCTTCTCCTCCTCCTCCCTTGATAGACTTGAAACCCTCTCTTGAGCCCACCAAACCTTCCATTGTGAATCCCCCCTCTCTTGACCTAAAACCTCTACCAGCTCATCTCAAGTACGCATACTTGGGTAAAGGAGACACTCTTCCAGTGATCATCTCTAGTAGCCTCACTGCTACTCAGGAAGAGAAGTTAGTTAATGTCTTGAGGGACCACAAGACTGCGATTGGATGGACTCTGGCTGATATTAAGGGAATCAGCCCTTCTACATGTATGCATCGTATATTGTTGGAGGATGGATCTAAACCATCCCGTGAGCCTCAGCGTAGGCTAAATCCTCCAATGATGGAAGTGGTCAAGAAGGAAATCATCAAACTCCTCGATGCAGGAATCATATACCCTATCTCTGATTCACAATGGGTGTCACCAATCCATGTGGTGCCCAAGAAAACCGGTATTACGATAATTGAGAATCAGGATGGTGAAAAAGTTCCTACGAGAGCACAAAATGGATGGCGAGTATGCATTGATTATCGCAAATTAAACACTGCCACTCGGAAAGACCATTTCCCCCTTCCTTTCATTGACCAGATGCTCGAGCGCCTTGCTGGGCGCCACCATTACTGCTTCCTAGATGACTTCTCTGGTTACTTTCAAATAGCCATCGCCCCCGAGGATCAAGAAAAAACCACCTTCACATGCCCTTTTGGCACCTTTGCCTATAGGCGCATGCCCTTTGGGTTGTGTAACGCACCCGGTACATTTCAGAGATGTATGATGTCCATCTTCTCTGATTATGTCACCCGAATTATTGAGGTTTTCATGGATGATTTCACCGTCTATGGTGATTCATTCGATGACTACCTGGGAAATCTAAAGAAGATTCTTCAAAGGTGCGTAGAGACTGATCTGGTGCTGAATTATGAGAAATGTCATTTCATGGTAGATCAGGGCATAGTCCTAGGCCATGTGGTTTCCTCTCGGGGTCTTGAAGTGGATAAAGCCAAGATCGATGTCATTAGATCCTCCCGTACCCAACCAGTGTGAAGGACATTCGATCATTTCTTGGTCATGCCGGATTTTATAGGCGTTTCATCAAAGATTTCTCAAAAATCGCTCAACCTCTTTGTCTTCTTTTCCAAATAGAGGCTTCTTTTGAGTTTAATGAGAAGTGCAAAGCGGCATTCGACCTTCTCAAGGAGAAATTATGTTCTGCCCCCATCATTAAAGCTCCCGATTGGAATCTGCCTTTCGAGATCATGTGCGATGCGAGTGATAGGGTAGTTGGAGCTGTTCTTGGGCAGCGGGATGGGCGAGAACCCCATGTTATCTTTTATGCCTCCAGGACCTTAGACGATGCTCAGTGCAACTATACAACTACAGAAAAAGAGCTGCTAGCCATTGTTTTTGCACTAGAGAAATTTAGGTCCTATCTCTTAGGGGTTAAGGTGATTATATACTCTGACCATGCCGCGTTGAGGCATCTTTTCAAGAAGAAGGAATCCAAGCCGAGACTTCTTCGTTGGATATTGTTGCTCCAGGAGTTCGACTTGGAGATGAGAGATAAACGAGGATCAGAGAATCTAGTTGCAGATCACCTTAGCCGCCTTCCTATGAGTATTGAGGAGGGTACCCCAATATCGGAGTTTTTCCCTGAGGAATATCTCTATGCTGTGCAAAGCTATACACCATGGTATGCTGATATAGTGAATTACTTGGTGGCTAAAGACCTACCAGAGGATCTTACACGTGCACAGGCTGATAGAATCCGGTATGATTCCCGATTTTATATTTGGGATGAGCCTTACCTCTTTCAGATTTGCGCGGATCAGATTATTCGGAGATGTATACCTGATAATGAGGTTCGATCTGTTCTTGAGTTTTGTCACTCTCTAGAGTGTGGAGGACACTTTGGCGCCAAGCGGACAGCTCATAAGGTCCTTGAGTGTGGTTTCTTCTGGCCCACTCTACATAAGGATGCTTACTTCTTCGTGAAGTCATGTGAGCGATGCCAGAGAACGGGAGGACTAACCAAGAGAGACGAGATGCCGATGAAGTATATTCTTGCATGTGAGGGTTTTGAAGTGTGGGGTATCGACTTTATGGGACATTTCCCTCCCTCATATGGCTTTGAGTATATCCTCCTAGCAGTCGATTATGTCTCCAAGTGGGTTGAGGCCAAGGCCACAAAACGGGCAGATGCAAAAACAGTCGTGGATTTTGTCAAGGACCAGATCTTTAGTAGGTTTGGGGTCCCGAGAGTCATCATCAGTGATAGAGGAACTCATTTCTGCAACCGGAGTTTCGAGGCATTAATGAAGCAATACCATGTCACACATAAAACCTCGACAGCTTACCACCCTCAAACCAATGGCCAAGCAGAGCTTTCGAATAGGGAGATCAAAGGTGTTTTCGGGAAAGTGGTGAACCCCACCAGGAAAGACTGGAGTCTTCGGCTAAATGACGCACTCTGGGCTTACAGGACTGCGTTCAAGTCCCCTGTAGGCATGTCCCCTTATCGGCTAGTCTATGGAAAGGCTTGCCATCTTCCGGTTGAACTCGAGCACAAAGCCTATTGGGCCATCAAGAAGTGCCATCTAGATTACCCAAACGATGCACTCAACCGGAAGTTGCAAATCCAAGAGTTAGATGAGATCCGAAATGACGCGTATGAGAACTCCCGAATCTTCAAGGAGAAGACCAAGATGTATCATGACAGGAAGCTTGCCCACAAGGATTTCAAAGTGGGTGACAAGGTGTTGCTGTTGAACTCAAGACTCAAATTACACCCGGGCAAGCTACAAAGTAGGTGGATAGGGCCCTTTCTTGTGACCAAATTGTTCGATTATGGTGCAGCAGAAATTCAGGGTCTGGATTCAGGGAAAGTCTTCAAGGTCAACGGGCACCGGCTTAAGCGGTTTCATGAGAGTTTCGATGCGAGCTGGATTGACATTCACAAACTTGGAGAGCCAGCATCCACTGCTTGAGGAGATGGAAACGTCGGGCCAACGACGTTAAAAAGAGGCGCTACTGGGAGGCAACCCTGCGAATAAAGGTTGTGTTTTTCTTTGTTTATTTTCTTTTTCTTGCATTGCATCACTACTTTGTGCTTAACTTTACTCGAGGACGAGTAAAAGTTTAAGTGTGGGGGTGGAGTCTTTATTGCATGTTAGGTAGTTAAAAAAAAAATAAAAAATAAAAATAAAAATAAAAAAAATAATAATAAAAAACTCATTTTTAAGCCTCAAATTAAAAAAAAAATGCCCAATTAAAAATCAAAAAGATTGAGAGAGAACTGTAACTTGTATTGAATAATGTGGTGGAACTTGTTTGGACTCAAAAGGATCATATAGACCAGTTCAAGAAGAATTGAGGTCGTTGGTTTAGGAATCTTTTGTCACTGGTGAACTCGATTTGTTGTTTGAGTGCCAATAATTTAGGGATTTGCGTAAGAAATTATGTGAGGACTTACCATTGGACCGTGACCCGGAACTCAAGTTGTTATAGTATAATATCCATAATAACCCACTATATCATCTCGTATATATATAAATAATATCCAAGTCTATTAGCTTCTAAAGTCACTTTGTTGCTTGGTTTTGGAGAAGGAGGGTTAGGCATTATATAAGAAGATAGGGGACGGGAAGTAGAGGTTAGTGTCAGAAGTTGAGTGCTTATATGTAGTAGATGAGCTTTGTGCACCGAGTGTATTCGTGAGGAGATGCATCTTAGAAACAAAAATATGAGAGTAGATTCTCGGGTAAACTCTATTTTTGACACAAAGGAAAGTTAGGCCCCTATAATTCTAATAGATTTGAGTCACAATCTTTAAAAAAAAAACTACAAAAAAAAAAAAAAAAAAAAAAAAAAAAAAAAACAAACAAAATAAATAAATAAAATAAAATAAAATAAAAGATTGCATGACTCAAACTTGTCCCCTTGTACATGGCCTAAACCTTAGTTTACCCGATTTGTGAGAAAGAGTGGATCCCAGTCATACATCTCAGGCCAGCAGTTAGGTTGCCACATTTTGGGCCAGATGACTGAAGGTGCTAGGAGGTATGCACATTAGGAGGTTCATTATTCCAAGAAGATAGAGGTATAGGCGATATCTATTCGGAGAGTAGAGGCATGAGTTTAGAAAACCAAGTGACAATTTGAACGAAAGTGGCGAAGTAGACAAGCAAACCAATTACGTAGTATATATATATATGTATTACCCACCAAATTCCATCATATTCCACCAAACATAACTTGAGAATTCCCCTCACGACCAAGGTAGGAAATCATGATTCATCTGAGAACTGAGAGTTATTATGAGAGACACTCCACATATTCCATATTCATATTCCACTATACAAAAAGAGAGTGAGTGCGAGTTTCACCAAGTTGCATGGAATCTTACACAAGGGACCAAAGATCATTATTGGCTGGTATATAAGTGAAGAGCGAGTTAAAAACATGGGACCCATCTACCAATACAAGCTATAATCTTTGCTCGAGGACGATCAAATGTTTAAGTGTGGGGTAATTTGATAAGTTATTAAATATACACATTTTATACCCTATACATATGTAATATTGCACCATTATATGTGTTTAAATGGATAATAATAATAACTTGAATGTTGATACTACTAATAAGATATTTATGTGATTTCAGGTGCAATTTAGATGGAGCATAACTTGGGGAAAAGAAGTTGGAGCACAAGAGAGAGATAATAATCAAAACTCGGGCCTGCCGACACAGTCTCAGTATTTCGGCCATAACTCATAATCTGGGCCTCCTCTATATGCATACTATATACCGTTGGAAAGAAGAGAACAAAGCCCACAATTCATTCTATATCACCAGAGCCCAATTCCGAAGTCTACAAGACCCAAATTGACCATCTTCTGGACAGATCTTTCATGCACTTTGCATGCACTCTTCATGTCTTTGCCATGCTTCCTTCACACTCTTTGCATGGATCTTCATTCATCCCTCATGATCACCTTTTGAGAGGGTTATATAACCAGGTGCAAGGCATCCATTCTAATCACTTTTGAACTTCATCATTCTCTCTCTTGGAGTTGGGCAAGTCAAGCAAGCTTCATCCTTCCATCCACGCTTCATTAATGGGTTCTATCATTATTTTATTTTTTTTATTTTTCATGTATTTCGAGTAAGCCCTTCGAGGCATAGTTAGTGTTTATGTTTTTGTGTTGTAACTTTTGAGACCATTAATAATGAATTTCATTTGAACGGTTATATTCTGTTTTATTTACTTATTATCTTTCATGCTCAATGAATTGTTTTAAGTTTATTTTGGTCAATTCTATGTTCAGTAGTAATTAACAAGGGCCACAAAATTCCTTTGGTTGCTTTGCTCAATAGTTTCCATTAGAATTTGAATAATAGCCAAGTGCAAATAACTCATAACGAACTAAACAGTTCTGAACAAGCTCATTGTTTAGGAGGTTTTGATTTGTTTAAATAACCAATGATTCCTCTTGAATTGGTTATGATATTCAAGTAGGTTGGTGTTTTTATTTACGAGCTCATCTAAACTAAAATTCTATCTTTTCGTTTGAGTTATTTATCGGTTAGAGCTCATCTTACTGCACTTAAGATATTAATTCCAAATTCATTATTATAATCAAGGATAAAGTTACACACAAATTCACTACACGAAACTATGCCTCATTTCACAAAACCACCACATCTTTTAGTATTTACTTTAAGTTTTCTCTTTATTTGTTACTTTCATTTTGTTGCAATCAACCAATCAACAACCCCCCCAATTGTGTGTCTTGTTTTAGGTCTTGTGTTTGGTTTTATTTACGGTCTTGGTTTCTCTTTCTTTTAGTTTTCTATTTTTGTTGAGTCCATTTTTATTAGAGAAGTAATCTTTTTACCTGGTTTAGTCTAAATAGCTCTCTGTGGTTCGACCCCTACTTCCACATGTACATGTCATTGTCTGGCTTGCTGCGCAAAGCAAGTTGAAAAGCCCACAACAAATAGATGAATTTATTTCAGCAGAAATTCCGGACCCAAAAATTGACCCAAGAGGGTATGATGTTGTCACTAAGTTTATGATACATGGTCCATGTGGCTTGGCAAACACCAGAGCAAGCTGCATGAAGAAAGGTTCTTGCTCAAAAGAGTTTCCAAAACCGTTTCAAATTCAAACTATGATAAGCGAAGATGGTATTGTTACATATAAGCGACGTAATACTGGCATTTCTGTTGAAAGAAAAAGTGTTTCTTTGAATAATAGCCATGTTGTTCCATATAATATGAATTTATTGTTAAAGTATCAAGCACACATCAATGTTGAAAGATGTTATACATCTCAGTTAGTAAAATATCTTTTCAAGTATATTTGTAAAGGCAATGATCGAGCGTATGCATATTTGCAATCTAAAGACAAAAAATTTTTTGCTGAAACCGAAGAAATCAATGAAATTAAAGCATTTTCGGATTGTCGATATATTGCTCCACACGAGGCCATTTGGAGAATATTCCAATATGACATACACTATAGAATTCCAAGCATTGAAAGACTT
This sequence comes from Juncus inflexus, assembly GCA_024447665.1. Lineage (NCBI taxonomy): Eukaryota > Viridiplantae > Streptophyta > Magnoliopsida > Poales > Juncaceae > Juncus > Juncus inflexus. The sequence continues at coordinate 7,054,897 of JAJHPC010000006.1, forward strand.
CCTGTGCATTTGCCTTTCATGAACAACATTATTTTCAATGATTGTCAAAATATGCACTATACTGTTAATGCTGGAAATGCAGAACGAACCATGTTAACAGAATGGATGGAACTAAATAAAAGAGAGCCATTAGCCCGACAACTTACTTACGTTGAAATTCCACAAAAATTCACATGGCATGAAAAAGACAAATTTTGGGATGTACGAAAAAAGCGGAAAATGTCTAGGCCGAATATATTATGTGCATCCAAATTCTGGTGAATTGTACTATCTTAGGCTATTATTAAACTTTGCACGTGGCGCGACATGTTATGAAGATATACGCACAATTAATGATACTTTATACAACTCATTTAGAGATGCATGCAACGCACTTGGTCTTCTATCCGATGACAATGAGTGGTTATTTGCGATACAAGAAGCTTCTAATTGGGCAACATCATCACAATTACGTAGAATGTTTGTTAGTATGTTATTACATAGTGAAATTGTTGATCCATGTAAGTTTTTTAGTGATTGTTGGCAACTTCTTGGTGATGATATTATATATAAAATGAGAAAGATATATGCATTGCCTGGTATAAAATTAACAGATGAGCAAATCAAGAATTATATTCTCCATGATATTGAAAAGATACTTATTGAGAATGAATCTGATTTACTAACATTTTCATTGCCATATCCACAAGGAGATTTTGGATACAATTTTGATAACAAATTAATAAGAGAAGAATTAGCATGCAATACCACAACCTTGATGAACGAAGCAATTGATATGTATACATGTTTAAATCAAGAACAAAAGAACATTTATGATGATGTTATGAAGTCTATTGACCTTAATGAGGGCAAAATATTTTTCATATATGGTCATGGTGGTACTGGAAAAACTTTCTTATGGCGTGCCATAATCTCAAAATTGCGTTCACAAAGTAAAATTGTCTTGCTCGTAGCATCATCTCGCACTTCTTTGCTCTACTTATTCCGCGTGGTCGCACTGCACACTCAAGATTTAAAATACCGATTAAAATAACAAATGAATCAACATGTGACATAAAAAAAGGTACTCAACTAGAAGAACTGTTGAGCAAAACCTCACTAATTGTTTGGGATGAAGCACCCATGAATCACCGCAATTGTTTTGAAGCACTTGATAGAACTTTAAGGGATTTGCTGGGTACTTACAACAAATACAATCGTCAAAAACCTTTTGGTGGAAAAACTATTTTGTTAGGCGGAGATTTCTGACAGACATTGCCTGTTATCAAAGGAGGATCACGCTATGATACCTTAAATGCATCAATAACCCGATCAAAAATATGGCAATATTGTACATTGTTACATCTAACTACCAATATGCGACTTTGTCGGCCAGGATTAACACCAAGTGAAACAAAAGTTGTACAGGAATTCAATGATTGGTTGCTTTCCATAGGCCATGGTATGATTAAAGGAAAAACATTATTTGGATCAGAAGAATCTAATTGGATAGAGATACCGAATGATTTATTAATTAAGTGTAATGGTAATAACAAGGAAGCAATTGTACATGCAATATACAACAATTTTGATGTTAAGTACAATGATATGCAATATCTAAAAGAGCGAGCTATTGTAACTCCGACAAATGAAGATGTTGACAGTCTTAATAAAATAGTGTTAAACATGCTTGCAGGTAATAGCAAAGTATATCTTAGCTCTGATGAAATATGTAACTCAACAATCTCTACAGATGAGCTTGAAGCAATGTATCCTATTGAATACTTGAATTCATTAAAACCTAATGGAGTTCCACAACATGAGCTAGAGTTGAAAGTAGGGTGCCCAATAATGCTTTTGCGTAATATAGATCAATCAAATGGATTATGCAATGGAACAAGGCTAATTGTTACAAAACTAAGTGATCATGTAATTGAAGCAGATATCATGATAGGAACTAATAACGGAACAAAAGTATGCATACCACGAATAATTTTCAATGTTAAAGATAACAAATTGCCTTTTATTTTAAAGCGTAAATAATTTCCTGTGCGGCTTTGTTATGCAATGACAATTAACAAAAGTCAAGGTCAAACCCTCAATGAAATTGGTATATATTTACCACGGCCCGTCTTCGCACATGGCCAACTTTATGTTGCTATCTCACGAGCAACATCATGTGAAGGTGTCAAAATCTTAATAGAAAATCCTAACAATGAATTACCAAATTATACGCAAAACATTCCATTTGTTTGATTATTTTATATGTATGTGTTAAGGCTTCTTTCATTGTTACCATGATAAATAAAACAAAGGGTAAATTTCTGTACGAACTCTTGAAAATAGAAAAACTCTTGAAAATAGAAAATTATTTGTAATTGTAATTTATAAATATGAGAAAAGGTAATCTTATATATTAATATATGTAATTTTAGAAGCTATTTTCTACAGTACTTCCATAGGAAGTAGCCACGTCATTCTCTTTTGTTTCCACCATTTGATTATGATTTTGTGGTCAAGATTAACATGTAAAATTTCATATCTTTATATTTTTTATAACTAAATTCATTTTTACTTTTTGCATAAAGCCTCCTCCAAGATATTTGTTTTATTTAACTTATTTCGAAGAAAAAAAATATGAACCCTTACAAAAATTAAAGACAAGAGTTTCAACTTAAATATTGATAATTTCACAACTAATATTTAATTTGCAAAATCCTTCCTAAAAGAAATTTTCTTGATTTTGATGATATTATCATTGAGCATTTTCTAAAGCTACAAAAGACAAAATAAAAATAGTTGAATTTCAAATAATAAATACTTCCCCAAAAATTCGCACAATGCGTGAATAATCCTCCAGTTTGTTTCATTGACACAAAAGATTGAGCTCTATATGCACATACAACATGTATAGATAAATATTTTTGTTTTTCATAAATTTTAAAGGTATAGTTTTTACAAAATAAGTATAATAGTATTAGTTAAATTAAAACAGAAATCCACACGGCGAAGAACGACTACTGATTTGCAATATAAGCCCCACTGCAAAATGTGTTATGTGGTTGTTTAGGCCAAAATATATTATTTGTATAGCATTTATATTTGGATAAAAATTTTATGCTACAAAATTTTATTCATATTATTATAAACCTAAGTATTACTAATAATATTAATTTTAATTTTTTCTAGCTTTATTTCTTTTATGAATGTTTGTATAGGCCAAAATTATGAAATATAACACAACAACATTATAACGACTCATTCATTTCATGACCTTGCAGAAAGATTTAGCAATAAATTCTTGGAACCAAAATATCCATTTATATATTTTTTATTTTGATTTTGTCCAATTTGAAACAATACTAAAAAAGTCAAGAAAAAATAAAGGAGAAACATAAAATAATTGGGTTAGTGAATTTGAAGATTTTATGATATATTATTTTTTTTATTTTTTTTCTTGAAGCCGAAAATTACTCGGCTCTCAAATTTTTATTTTATTTTATTTTTTCAACAAAAAACAACAAATAATAAATAATATTTTATTTAATATGTAAATAAAGGATAATCAAATAAACAGAAAATCATAAAAGTAAAAAAATACTTTTTCAAAAACAAAAATAAATATATCTATGGTAGATAATAATGTAGAATCACGTCAAGTATTATTCCCTATGATTCAAAAATTCTTGTTAGGATGATATCAATAAATTTACAACAAATATTATGTAGAATATGTCACATAATATTTTACACCTCTGTAGATTTCATATAAAGCTGAGAATTTTATAAAGTTGAAATACAACTTTTCAAAATGGTTCATGCACTCTTAAGCATCTATCAATAAAAGTATCCATTTAAAGTATACTCTTTTAAGTTATTTGTAAATGAAAAATCATAATATAACTATTTTTATTTATTGTGTCCCTTCTTCATAGTCTATATAATATTACAAAATAATAATAATATGTTGCGTCATAGAATTATATATTAGTTCAAAATAATATTTTTTTTCTTTTATTTCAAATTAGTAAATAATATTCATTTGAAAATAAGAAATAATATATCAAAACAATCAATATTTATTATTATTCATTTCAAAATAATAAATATTATTTTGATATAGTCTATCTAAAGAGGTAATAAAATAAATGAAAGTAATTTATTTAAAATATGTTAAAAATCATATTCTTAATTTACAATTAACAAAAAAGAAATGGATACTACTTTTGGTAAAATTTGAGGATGGCTAAGAATGTTTGGACTATTTTGCAAATTTGCCTTTGATTACATGACCAGATTTAAAGTGGTAGGAATTATAGTGCGTAATTTATAATAGATAATATAATTGTAAAATGACTCATTATACTAAATATTGTAAAAAAAAAGTTTATACAAAATCCAATAAAAAAACACTTGTCACTCACCTTAGCTCATACTGAGCTTTGTATGTGGTTATAATTATAATTGGAGCGTCCTTCGCTATGCTTCGGTGTAAATAATCTTACTTCTGCTACAGGAACAATAATTGATAGAATAATTTGCAATTTCAACTACAAATTTAAGTAATTATGATATTTTGCATTTTATTGGTATATGTGATATTTAAGATATTTGGATATACACAAATGTATAAATGGTTTTATAGTAAGTTGATAGTCCAATCATGTAAATATTTATTATTTATAGAAAAAATATGCATGCCTTTTTTTAATAACATCGTGATTTGAATTTAATTCTAAATCATTTTAATCGAATTAAGTAAAGATTATGTTCTTTTCAGTAGAATTAATTATTAATGAATAAAAATAATTATGTAGATATTTTCTATTTCGTAAGGCTATAGTGATATTTTAATTATTAGAACTATAAATAAAATTGCTTTTTGATTTTTTTCTAAAATAATAATGTAGATTCCTTTTAAAAAAATAATGATATCTTAATTATAACCATTGAATTAAAATAGTATTATAATTTTTTATTAAAATACCTTAGTAATACACATGATTACAAATAAAATTAAATTTATATTAGAAAAAGTTATTTATTAATAAAAGGAACACTTTATCTTCATCATTTAATGAAAGGAATGCATAAAAATGAAATAAAGAAATGGAATTTTTTTTTCTTTTTTGAAAAAATTTCATCTAGTATGAATCTCGAATTGGGGACCTCCAATCCGGAAGTAAACTGCCAAACCAATGGACCAAAAAAGTAGTTTGTGTTTTAGATTATTAAATAACATTCAAATAATAGAATAAATATGTTAACAATAAAGAAAAAAAGTACACAATACACACCACCACGATTCGAACAGGAGAATACTACCACTGTAGCAAAGAAGCATTATTGGCCATAAATAAGTGGTAATAATAATAAAATAATACTATGTACTGAAAGTAAAAAATGTCTTAGACAAAACTGTTTTGCCGTGTGGAAAACAAATTATGTATTAGACATTATATTTTGTATTAGATGTTTTACCTCATAAAATTTTTCATATAATAATTATGCGTAAATATTGTTAAACTATTAATTAATCATGAATATATATGTCCGTTATACATCATCAAAATATGTGATTATAATAGTAAAACCGTAAAACAAAGTGAATACAATTCTAAATTATTCCCAATCATATATGAGATGTTTGTGAGACAAACATATTTGAACAATTCAAATCATATATATATAATTACTAGTATGCTATTTGGATGATGATCGTGTTTTACTGATTATGGATATTAGATATCAATTCATTAATATAAATATATGTTGGAGAACATATATTGAATCGATCCACTATGAGAATATATACTATAAGAAAATATTATATTATTGACGGAGTTGTCCATAATAATATTTGGCCATCCTTAATAATACGTTATTAAGAACAGATCGTAGTTAAAAAAAATCATTCGTTCATGATAATAAAATATTAAACATAACCCATTCAGATTAATAAATAACCGTTCATGATAAATATGGACAACCCCTGTGTGATAACAAGAGTTGTCCAAAATACCATTACACACGACATGTATCACATACGGACTGTGTGTGATATATTCATGGACGGCCTTTTATTTCATATACGGTCTGTTTACGTTAATGGTCTAGTTACCTAAAATAAAATTGGAATTTAAGCAACAATAACTTATTTTTTGGGCCTATGTGCCACTCAATTTGGGCATGAAGCTTTATCGTGCAAAACTAGCTAAAAAGCATGTAATATCTTATTATGGATAGTTTGTAGTTAATAAGGATGGTCGTAAATAATAATAAAATATTGGGGACATTTGTCAATAAAAATTAAAACTCGTCCAACTAGTATTATGCACATATTTATCATGTACATATTTTGTGATATAATCATGGACGGCTTCTCTAACCACACACACGGTCCGTTAATGTTAAAAGCTCGCCCACAATTTCCCCAATAATTCTTCCAGCCCCAAATTAAGGCCGCCAAATTGCTCTCTCCCGCTCTACTCTCCACCGCTCCAAATACCTGCTCGCTCAAAAAGGAAATCGCTGCCAAATTCTTCGCTCCCTCTCTCGCCTCCAAATCACACCAGCGGCGCCTCCAATTTCCACAAAGCTGCCTCCTTATCTAGCCTCCATCGAAACCGTTTGGTGAGAGATCACGATTTTTTTTTGGATTTTTTTTTATTTTGGGATTTTCTGATTTGATCTGATTTGTGGATTGTTTATCTTTTGGGGGATTTAGGCGCTGCTGGCAGGCACGGAGAAGGAGAAGCTTCGGCAGTATACTAAAGAACGGGCCTTTCAAGGTATTTTGTTGCGAGTTACTTTGTTTTTTGAGTTTTTTCTAGGCTTGTTTGAATAGAAACTGATCTGATTCGAACTGTTTGATTTGTTTTGATTTTATCCTTCTTTAATGTATTTTTTTTAGCTGAATTTTTTTATAATTGTTTTTAATTTATGCATCACGGTCTTCTTCAAAATAGGTTTGGATTTGTCTGCCCCTGAATCATTTGCTCAAAAGAGGTATTGATCTATTTTTCTTTTTTATCTTATGAGATTTTGTTCTGTTATTTTCCCTAAAATTCGTGCTTTCATGTAGTTGATTTAATAAATAATTACATATCTTTTATTTTTTGAGCAAATTTTGTTCAATCTATTTTTGCTTTTCTTCCACTTCTTTATCATATAATGGTTATATATATATATATATATATATAGTATAAATCAAATATACTAGAACAGTACTTTCATTTTTTTAATATTAAGATCAGTACTTACATTATTATACACGACTTCGATCTAGGAGGGAACCCTTGTCCAGCTGGTGCGGATCATTTTTTAGCTATTGAAGATCTCAATTAAAAGGTATAGTTGAATCAATTAGTTAATTTGGTTAGTTTGATTTATTAGGTCAATCATACTATTTTTTAAGTGATTTATTTTTTAGTATGCTATAATATATTTTTAGTATGTATGGTTGGGTTCTACATATTTCTTTGGTACAAGTTACAAAAATATTTTACTCTCAACTATGCCTATATTATTTACTATGTTATAATACTTTATTTTACTATAAATAAAAGACGGAAATTGTTCTATGGAACTTGTATTTTGTTTATCTAGTATAATTGGGGTTATATTTGTATAAAAAGAGAATCAGAATTATATTCTTGTAGAATTAGGTTGTAGAATTAGGTTGGCTATTCTTGTACTCGTTCTTATGTTTATAGAATAATATTATATTCCTACATGATTAGATCTAGGCAGAATGCACTGTATATACACAAAAAAAAAATTCCTATTAATTTACAAATGGCGTGGGAAATTCCGGGTTATGGCATTTCCGCACCTTGGAAGTGCGGTTGGGTCGAAAATCGTACTTCCAAAGTGCGGTTTATATTTTAAATTCGGGCCCCGATTAAAAAATTTCATTTTTGCCAAACCGCACTTTTAAAGTGCGGTTTGGAAATTAATTTTGTTTTTCTTTTCCGGTTTTTGCCAAAGTGCGGTTTGGAAATTAATTTTTTTTTCTTTTCTGGTTTTTGCCAAACCGCACTTTGAAAGTGCGGTTGGGAAATTATTATTATTTTTTTTGCTCAAACCGCACTTCTAAAGTGTGGTTTGAGATTTATTTATTTTTATTTTTTTCAACCGCACTTTAAAAGTGTGGATTATATATATTTTTTTTTTTTTGTGTTTTTTTTGCACGCGCAGTCCAATTAAATTCAATCTGTCGCGTAATTTAACAGTTCTCACCTTGCACTAATATCAACATAAATACGACCTTCTTTATTCATTTTCATTCATATGCTACTCTCATCTCTCTCTTTCACTTCAAATAAATCACGTCTCTTTCTCTCATTTTCAATCTACAATTAAAGAACATCTATTGTTTAATTTTTAAGGTATTAATTTTTTTTCCTAATTTTTTTCTAGTTCGGGTGTAAAATTGTGGAGTTGAAAATCTTTAAATTTCTTGGATCTACAAACCTTCTAAGATTTGTTATGGAAGGCGGTTATATAAAATTAGTAATTTTTTGGAATTGTTCTGTTAATTATACTGGATCAGTTCCTCGCTATGAAGACGGCAGTAGAAAAATAATTTACATGTCTGTGATAAGCAATTATAATAATCTTAAAAATTTAATATAACATACCATAGAAATTAATCGAGAAATTTATGATTTAGAAATTAAGTGTAATTGGCCTTTAGGTGGGGGGATAATGGATCTTATAGATATTAATGATGATAACATTATTTCAATGATGATTATGTTCCTCGGAAATAGAACAAATCAATTGTTTGTAAACATTATATCGTATATAAACCCGAACACCATGCAATATCAATGGAGTCAAAATATTCATGTTGCACCAAATTATAGGCAAAATTATGGGACACCTAATTATGGTGGATATTATAGTACATACGGTACTAGTGCCCAACCAAGTGTAGTAGGTCCTTCCCAACCGTTTGATGGAATGTCTCAAATCCCTAATTATGAAGAAGAAGAAGAAGAAGAAGAAGAAGAAGAAGAAGGAGGAGAAGAAGAAGAAGAATTTGATAGTATAGATATTGAAAATTTACCTGATGTGTTTAAAGATGATGAATGGGTACGTAATATGGTATGTGAAAAATATGGGGATGAAGAGAATTATAACCAGGACCAGCTCGGAGAAGAAAATTTGTGGGTGGGTATGGTATATCCTTTCAAAGAAGAATTGAAGAATGTGGTGAAAGATTGGTATGTTGATCACTTTGTGGAGTTTAATGTGACGAGAAGCGCTAAGTCTTAGTGGGAAGCAGATGGCAAACACCCGGAATGTCAATGGAGAGTGTGTGTGATTAATCCAAAAGGAAAATAATATTGAAAAATTACACCATATAATGGTCGTCACATATGTAACAATACCACATGTCCGAATGGTAATAAAATACTCACGACCAAATATATATGTTCATTGATAATCCCTTCATTAAGCGATAACATAACTCTATCTCCACGGGATATCATGGACATTATATTTAGAAAGTACAAGAATGTAATTTCATACAAAAGAGCATAGTGGGCTAGGAGCCACGCAATTAGTGTTATTTATGGGACGTGGGAACGGTCGTATAAAGACTTGCCTAGATATATGGAAATGATTTCTCTCGTAGATCGTAACGCTCAAGTAGATTTTGAATTCAAGGAACGTATATTTTGGACACTTGGTCCATCAATTAATGGATTTACTTACTGTCGGCCAGTTGTAAGTATAGACGGCACAAGTATGTATGGTAAATATAAGGGTTGTCTACTTATTGCGACAGGGGTCGATGCAAATACAGGGATCTTTCCACTTGCTTTTGCAATTGTGGAACAAGAGAATGCATCATCATGGACATGGTTTCTTCGTCGGGTTAAACATTATGTTACGAAAGTTGTACCGGTTTGCATTTTAACAGATTGTTAGACCGGGCATAAAAATGTATTTGCCGATATTTTTCCTAGCCAAGAGGGGCACGTCTATAGATATTGTATATGTTGCGTTCAATAGAATATTGTTAGAAAATATGGTAATAAGGAGGCCGGTAATTACTTATGGGGAACGGCAACAAAACAAACAAATTCTAGAGTTAAATCAAAGATTAGAGCAACTAGAAATAATGCAATCAGGAATAGTGAGATATCTTGATTCGCAAGTGGGTGAAAGAAGTCTGTGGGCATTAGCACATGATGATGGCCGGAGATGGGGTTTAACAACCACAAATCTTTCTGAGTGTTTCAGTGGTATATTAAAAGGCGCATGGGGACTCCCGGTTCGGTCCCTAGTAGCTTAAATATACGCTCGTCTTAATATTTTATTTTGTAATCGACGAACAGAAGGTGCTGAGATGGGGACTGAACTCTGCATGAAGGTGGAGAAATTAGTTTTAAAAGCTAGAGAACGTGCTCGGAATATGAGTGTTACGCGGTACTCTAAGGATTTATTTCGGGTGAGAGAACACAATCTTTATCGACAACAAGAGAAAATATATGAAGTGCGATATGGAGGACAACAGAGCACAAGTTCTTGCATGATCCCTCAGTTGAAAGGGATTGTATGCCCACATTTAGTGGCAGTGTGTGGTTACTGCCGTCAAAATCTGTACGCTTGTTCTGATTTTTACCGTGTGGAGATGTACAAACACACATATGAACAGGTCTTTCCGATAATTCCCGGATCGTCGTCACGGCCAAGCGTGAGTGGCCCAAATGTTCTTCCTCCAAAGTAGCTAGGACGGCGGGCGTCCGACTAAAAAATGTGAGAGAACTGAGATGGACCCTGGGGGAAGGCAGTCCCAACATTGTTAATTTTGCAACCACAATGGACATGCAAGACGCACTTGCCAACATCTGCAGACTGCGAGAAATTGCCATAATTGATATATAGTTAACATCGTAGATTTTTTTCTCTTTCTATTTTTCATGTTATTTACTTATTTTTCATGTTATTTGTAATGTTCACGTTTTTCTATATTTTTTCTATTTTTCATGTTATCTTTCAAATAATAAAAATGACAAAATTATAAAGAGGGAGGGAATCAAAATCAAATCAAGTCACGGGTTAAAAATGACAAATTTATAAAGAGGAAGGGAATCAAAATCAAATCAAATCACGGGTTAAAAATGAAAAATTTATAAAGAGGAAGGGAATCAAAATCAATTCAAAATCAAATCAAATCACGTGTTAAAAATGACAAATTTACAAAGAAGAAGGGAATCAAAATCAATTCAAAATCAAATCAAATCACGGGTTAAAAATGACAAATTTATAAAGAGGAAGGGAATCAAAATCAATTCAAAATCAAATCATGACAATCTTTCAATTATTTACATTTTTTAGATATGCTATCCCGCTTCATGTATCTTAATGGTATATCATCGGGCTTAGAAGACGAGATTTTGTAGATATTTGTGCAAATCATAATGAAGCATAGGAGATCAACATATATCCTTTGCTTCATCATGGTTTGCATAAATATCTACAAAAGCTCGTCTTCTAAGCCCGATGATATACCATTAAGATACATGAGTCTTGAAAAAAATCTCTCTTATTCTCAATACAAATCCCTCTGACCAAAAAAATTCCAGAAGTCCGAAAAATTATTTGAACCATCTTGAACAGGTGGCTGCGAGTAATCATAATCTTGAATAGGTAGTTGTGACTGCATCAAATCTAGAAAAGTAGGTGGCTCCGGCACATGGTGAGAGGACTGCGCACGTGATGAACTAGCTCCATGATCATACATGGATGCGTGAGCTGATCCGAATTCGAATGGTATGGTTGGGCCATACGAACCTCGATTCATCCGAATATTCTTGTTGTAGTCAAATGCCGGCGGGGGTGGTGTTGGTGCACACACTATTTGAGGAATCTGCGAACATTGGTCATGCTGAGAATTCCGCGAAGGTCGCGTATTGCAACGATTATGTCGATTGCTATGAGGGGGTTCATCAAAATCAGGATTGAGAGTCATTGAAGATTCCGACCGTGCTTTTTCAAATAATTGAGCAAGTTCAGCACGATAAGGATCTGAATCGGACATTTTATCTAAGATCGCGCTCATCCCTCTCAAATTTCTATGCAAAATATTTTTCTGTAGTTGAAAAATGAACGTGTCAAATAAAAAATGAATTGTATAAAAGAAAATTATTATTTTTAAAGATATGTTTATACCAGAATCTATTCATTAGCCGTCCTAGGCGGATAAGTAACAAGCGGGATATTTGGTTTTCTTGTAATCCAACGCCATGTTATTTTCCAATAGTAAGTTAGGTACAAGTCTCTGGTATAATTTACACCTAAGACCTCATTATGCTCATTAACAACACATTCGGTCTTGTCATCCCACATAGATAAGTACTGGGCAATCTCATTCTCTCTTAGTTTTCTAGATGGAATTCAATGAGGTACGACGGGTATGTGCTGATTGAGTCCAAACTGCAACATAACTCGATCTGGAAGATGCATCTCAATAATATTAAAGAAAAATATCGGTACAACTACCCTCCACACATGAGATCCTTGGAAGCATGAACATGGTAGTTGTAACAATTCTTCTTACAAATACGAATCCCAAGTGACCTACACGTAATAATAAAATGTGCATGTTGTAAATTCAAAGTTATTGAAGTAAAAAAGTTTAGTGAAACGTAAAGTTGGAAAACTTACTTGGGTGTACGCCGTCTCGTCAAAATCTCCAGCAACAGAAGGCGTTGTCGTTTCCGTATTATTATTTTTATATGTAAATGTGCTACTAGTATAACGACTTATTAGCTGCAGTCCCTCAGTATGTTAATCCTCGAAAACTCTGTCCGGTCGTCCCAGTACTATACGAAAAAAATGACCATACCTGCAAAAAATATAAAATTCAGCTTTTTATAATAATAATAATAATAATAATAATAATAATAATAATAATAATAATAATATTATTATTATTATTATTATTATTATTTATTTATTTATTTATTTATTTAATTTATTATTATTATTATTATTATTATTATTATTATTACCTGGACTAAGGAGAACCAACCGTAAGCTCTCGCAGTGCTGGCTCGACTAGCGCGTGACTGAGCTTTATATATGTATGCGAGAGCGGCTGCCCCCCATGCATATGTACCGCATGTATCAAAATTTTCTAACAATATTAAATATTTTACTGGGATTGAATTTGTAGATGAGTCAGCTAGCATTATACAACCTAAAAAGAATATGATATACGCCCTAACATGACGATCGAAAATCTCAAACGTTGATTTTGTGTCCTCCGGCACTATCATATAATTGTCTTGCAGCCATTAGAGGCTGATGTGAGGGTCTGATTCTTTCCATACGGGTGGAACTTTACCTAATAATTTTATAAATTGTTCTTGTGTTGATTTTTCTCCAATAACTAGTAATCCATCTATAGATAATCCTGTCAGTATAGAAATGTCACGGAGAGTGATAGTCATCTCTCCGTATCTAAAATGAAACGAGTTTGTTTCCGGACGCCATCTCTCGATTAATGTCGTCACGAGAGGATGTTGCACTTCGGCTGCTGCGCACTACATGATAAGATAGAATCCAGATCGTCTTAGTCTGTTATCTATCTTATGGTGATGAAGCATCCATTCGTTCCATTTTTTTGTTGGGTTTCAGACGTGCATAACGCAGCGGAAAACAAAATTTCGTCTAAAACCAATCCGAGGATCCGTGCATATCGGTTAAATCAAAGAAGTAAATCTTAAAGACACCTTTCGGATTACGCTTAATCCGTGGCGCTCAAACCATGCGTGTTGTCCATGCGTCTCTAAACCGGTTACCGTCCTAACCGATTTTACGTCCGTCTAGGTCGTCTAGGTCGGATTGTGCGGAAGTCATCTACCGCATACACAATCGGTCTCCACCAAAACTCTCAACAAACCGTTCTCATCTTCTTAGGCCGAATAGATCACAAGCGCCGAAAGTACGAACGCCTCTACCGGTGTCCACACGAACAAATTTCTTAAAACGGGAAGAAGAACAATATATATGCTAGTAGCTTGTTCTCCTCTTGCATAAGAAAACTCTTCTTATTTTATCTCACAAAAGATGTATATAATTCCTCTCATATAATCATTCTCTTTCATTTTTGTCATACAAAAAGAAAACAACCTTTCATAAGTTTGTCATACAAATTAGAAAGTATATTTTCTCTCTTTTGTCTCACAAAAGAGAATGAGAAATAATGAGAGAGAGAATGATATATTGTCTTGTAAATTTGGAGCCCTCTATGTGCTTATATAAAGTTGAAGAGTCATGTCTCTTCACACTAAAGATGTGTATGACATCACTCATCATTATTCATATGCCATAATCTAGACTCTTCTAGATTACATGATTTTTTGTGCTCATAGTCTTTATATACATATATATCACATCTTATCACATAAGATGAAAATATATTTTGTGACATTCTTATGCAACTCACCATATAAGTCGTTAGGATTTTCTGCTCCCGTTTCAGTTTGTTCTTTGTGTGTGACCCTGTAGGTTCACTTAATGTTGGCAATAAACTTGACAGTCTATAAATCATGAGCGGACTCTAGCAAGCCATTATGACTACCCAATTTAAGTAAATATCGGTGATCCGATTTACCTAATCAACAATCACGTATTTAGTTTCTTTGTCACACGATATCTAGATCGGTTATAAGGCATGTAATATGACATCCTTATATTAATCGATTAATATTTCTTAATCCCAAATTAAACTGAACAAAGAACAAATGACATTAATAACTCTTATTAATTCATTTGAGTATGGCCATACATTTCTTCAGTTCAATTCATCAAGAGGCCTAAAGATATCTCTCTCATTTATGAGAGGAACAAATCCCGTCTTGATTGCACTCATCCCTCTACATGATTCATTGTATACCTAATCATAACCGTTATGACCACTCGGTTAATGGCAATGTTAGATTGTATTAAAGTATAAAGTTACTCATGTTGGGAACCGAGACAATCTAAGGTCAAAGGAGTATAAATACTTTATGTTAAAAGAATCGCTAATGATGTAAAACATGTAGCATTCTTATGCAGGGTCAGTCCGTATATGGTCTCTAACATATACCTATGTTAATGACTTGATAACTATTTATCCATGATCAGTAAAACATAATCATCAATCAACTAATATACTGGTGTACATTTATAGCTTGTATATAAATATATATTTGTATGTATCTGCAAGTATATTTGTCTCCACAAATATCCTATAAATGACCAGGGACGATTTAGAATAGCATTCATAACACTTTATAGTTTTACTATCAAAGTCACGCACTTTGATGACATAAAGCTGAATTACATATTCGTGGTCTATTTTAATTATATTAAAATAACCTATACGCGCATATTATATGAAATATCTTAGAATAAATATTATGTTTGTTATTACAATCCATCATCTAGGTCACAAACACTTTGCCCTAGGTCATAATACCATCAATCTCCCACTTGCGCTAGGCCAAATCAACCAAGTATCTCATACTCAATGATCTATGTGGTATCACATACCAGTTGACCTAACATGATCACCATCATTTAAGGGATTGGGTTCTTAAATGGATTATCAAACATTGTCATATACAAATACTTTGCATATTTGTTTGTCAATTATAATCTAAGAAGAATACTTTATCCTTCTCAAGTATATAAATCTTGATTATTATTTAGTGACTTTCACTAAGATTAAACTTATGTGTGCTTGTTACACTTAATTCACATCATATGTAATTATGCTCCCACTGAATTTCTTGTCAATATAAGATTTATCTTTAATTTTTGATAAAATCAAACTGTTTGGTTATTTCATCAAATAATAAATATTCACCTAGAGATGTTTGCTTTAATTCATAAATCAATTTATGCAACTTGCAAACTCTTTTCAAAATTTTTAGGATAGACAAAACTCTCAAGTTGTATCATATACATATTTTCATATGTTTCTTTTAAGAAACAACGTCTTGATATCCACTTGGCACCTTTTATAGTCATACTATGAACATATGCCCAAGAAAATTCTGAAATACATAAGCATGGTGACTTGGAAAAATATTATCATAGTCTATACTATGAGTTTAACTTAACCACAAATCGTGCATTATATGTTTACACATTATCCATGTCGGTCTTTCTTTTAAAATCGTATTTCCATCTAATTGATCAATCAAATTCAAAACTTGATTGTCTGACATGGATTACTTCACAACTTTCAAAGTCTCTAACCATTAGAGCCTTGACTCATCATAGTCTATTAGTAGAATGTGGACTCATCAGCTATGAGTACGAAATTTTTATCATTAGACACGAAAAATCTATATTTTTCGGCCTCGATAAATTCTAATAGATATACATGAATACACTTATGTTATATACTCAGACTCTTCAACATCTTGAGAGTCTAGTTGATTAATTGCAGACTCAATCACTAGTTAAAATCTGAATTAATTTTTCACCGAAGACATTCTTGTCGGTATGTGGAATTTGAACTTTTCAAATTTACTCCCACAAATTCTTTTGGAAACACTTCTTCCAAAGAGATATAATTTTCGAGTAACAAACACTTTGTTCTCATATTAATTATAGAAGTAATATCCTTTAATTTTCTTAGGATATTCCACAATAAACACTAATCCGATTAGATGCATGATGCTTCAATTAAGTATCATATCCTCAAATCTTGATAAAATATAATCTGATACAACTACCAGTCCATATCGCATATGGAGTCTTTTACAACTGCTTCAGATGGAATTATATTCAGTCTAAACACAATTAGAGTGTAACCCCGAAAGAAATAGAAGATATATTTGACTCATCATAATCGAACTATATCTAATAAAGTTCGATATAGTTATGATGATGATCAAACGCTTGGTTCTCGACTCCTCGATCTCATCAAAGAAATTTGATTTTTCGAAGCCAAGTTTTTTTCTCTACTTCATTATTTATAACTTTCGAACTTTTCAAAATATTCAAATTTATTGTTTCAATAAAGCGATGAAGTAGTTTTCTCTAGCGCCTTCACTCATTGATGAACATACATCACTATGTATGAGAGCCAATAAGTAAATTGCTCTTACCTTACTTTGTGAAAGACGTATATGTCATCTTGTCTAATAAATAAGTTACACATGTTTCAAATGATTCAAAAATCAAATGAATTTGAAAATCCATCTTAATGGATTTAATAAATGTTCATCTTATTTAAGTAGACCAAGCGACAATGCTAGCTTTAAATTCTTAATATTAATGTTATAGATAGACTTATAATTATCTTGTTCGATATAACACATAAGGTAATTTTTCTTTTGGAACATTTCCAAAGAAAATTGACATTTGTGTATGGTGAAATTATTGTTCTCAATAATAAATTAATAACCATTCATAGATAAACTCGAACTATAGATAATACAAAATTTATTGTCGATATTAAATAATAATTATTTATGCCGGCAATAAGTTCAAAACGACAATGTAAATAAATGAGTTACTTGAGAAAATGCAACAACTTTTGCTACATTTGTCACTTATATGTTAATATCATATTTACTCAATAGTCTACAACTTTGTTAGCACATTTTCAGAAATGTGTGATTCACATCGTGTATCTAATACACATGATGTGAAATAGACATGTTATTTTCTATAACAAAAATACTTGAAGCGGTAGTCACACTATCCTTTCATTCCCTTTTTCATATCTTCTTGAGAAATTATGGTTTCTTTCAATGAACCGATTCACTACAAAAAATACTAATTTCTTACCTAAGGCCGAAGCCTCAGCAACATCTTGTCCTTATCTTTGGGGGTACTTTTTACGTTCCTTTTAAGCACGAGAACATTATTGACAACATTTGTTCATGTTTATGTTAATGATTATTAACATCTTATGTTATCTGTCTTTTTCAAGGACCTATTGTGAGACATAAATAGATATACTATTCGATTTGAATAATATGCAAAGACTATTATTCTTTAAATATTTCATACAATGGCTCCAACTACTTTTAATCAAATCAATAACCCTCAATCGTATTGATTCGGAAACTTTCAATCCATGAAGTTTCATAGTGAGACAAGATCCATATTTCAATTAAGTCTTAAGTGAGCTTTGGCTCATCGCCCAGAAGTTAACTTATTTAGGTAGGAATAATTCCAATTGTATCTCATACAACTTTTGAACAACATAGGATAAGCATCAAATGCCCGACGTATATATCCTATCATATGCCTTGAGCCCAAGTCCGACTTAATAGCCCAGTTAAGTCAAACCATGTCTAATCATCGGCAAAATAGTACCCAACACACCCAGTTTTGGCATGACCTATGTTGGCTCCCATTTCCCGCATTCTCTCCTCCTAAGATTGTCCCTACATACCCAGCTTTGGCATGATCTATGCAGGGTCGATCAGAGTATCGAGAGATTTAGACTTATGGAGGGCACTTTGTGACTTAACATTGTTTTGAGGGATTTTATTTAATATTATATGTTATTATGCAATATTCAAAGAACATCACATGTACTAATAGAATAAAGATAATAACAATGATATATCATGGCCTTGATCTTTACGAACTAACATAAAGATTTCCTAATATATGTTTCATCTCCATGAAATTTTTCTTAGATTGTATTTGGAAATCTTATCTCCATGTATAGAAATCGATGAACTCTTTCATTGCCATGATATGTGGTTCAAAATAAACTTGTCATCTTAATGATGTATTTGAAGGAATTATGCCCTAGGCCAAAGTGTTGGACTGGAGGTTAGATTATACGAAACGTGTTTACATATATTAGATCGACCATGAATGACACTTCGGTTTCACGTCATCAGAATACCTGATTCTGATAGTAGAACTGTGAACCAACGAATGACATTCTAAACCGTCCCTAGTGATATGTAGGATGTTTATAGAGATAAACATACTTCAAGTAAGAAGTTACATATCCACACTAGTATATTCGCGGACTGGATGATCATGTTCTGATGATCATGGACATAGGGATGTCATGTTTGGAATATAGGTGCGTGTTAGAGAACATGTACTGGACTGACCACACTATGAGAATATGCATGGTATATGTCATTAGTGATTCTCATGTGAATAGTGTGCTTGTTCCGACGACATGAGGTCACCATAGATTCCTGTATGAGGAACTGCATACTTTAATATGATCTTATGTCATCCGTAACGGGATGCTCATTAGGGTCATCGTTAGGTATGCACTGAATCATGACGAGGAATGTGAGTGACCAAGATGGGATTTGATCCTCTCGTCATGAGGGAGACATCTCTGGGCCCCTGATGAACTAGGACTGAAGGAAATGCATGACCATGCTCAAAATGGATTAACATGTGTTATTAATATCATTTTGTATTTACTCAGTCTAATTCTCGATCAGGAAAGAGACTTTGATCAAACTCAAGGATGACATATTACCGTGCCTTGTGATCAAGACGTATATCGTAGAACAAATGGAATAAGCAAATGTCTATTCAGATAGGTTTACGATCACTGATCATTTCATTTAACATGGGTAGTCATGACATCAGTCTAGAGGTTACTCATGACTTACGATCTTTAGAAGATCGTTGCCAACGTTAAATGGAACCTGCACGGTCACACAATGAACTCCATTCGTACGGGATGAATATGCCTCAAAACAGTTAATACATATGATGTATAAATTGGTGAACGAAATAATCAATTATTGGATAATTGAGTGAACAAAATAGTGCCATTTTGTTGGCAACGGAACAGTTCCGATCCCAACGGAATAGATATGGAAACTATAATAACCTTAGCTGCCAAGTAATCCGTTATGGAAATACCTATTCCGTTGGCAACGGAATAATTTCGTTGGGAACGGAATAGGCGCATATTAGGATTTCAACTATGGTAACTGAGCAATCGTTCGCCTCTCTCTCTAGTATAAATAGAAGGGCAGGGTCTCCCTGTTTGAGAGACAATTAGAGCCTCCAGGCCGCCGTCTAAGACACAGAAAAGAGAGAGAAACTTTTGAGAGTATTCGGAAAGTATTTCTGGACTCGTCTAGCCGAGTCTGGTTATTCCTGCATCTGAAGTTCGCGTGGATACGAGTAGAGATCTCCTGCTTTGGAGATTTGCGTGCGATCAAGTTCTTCATCACTAGGAAGAGCAAGAAGGTTCTCAGAGTCGAGCTTCAGTAGCCAGGATGGAGTCTTGCGAGTCGAGCTTCAGGAAGGAGTTTCGAGAGTCGAGCTTTAGGAAGGAGACAGTTGCAAGACGGAAGTAAGTTCTAACCTACATCCATTCTTCATCTCGCGGATCAGGAAGATCCGAGGTAGAAATTTTAATAGTATAATCTCATACCTTTATTTCTTTTACAATGATCATAGGGAGGGTTAACCCGTAAGTTCCGCAGCGCATGTAACGTACATGGCTACGAATTTCCCAACAGTGACATCAGAGCGTTCGTTAAGGAAATAATCGTCGATTGTATTTAAAATTTAGTAAATTCTATTATAATAAATTTTAGGGTTTTGAAAATATTATTTCAAAACATCACGAAAATAGTTTCTAGGAATATAATATTGGATATTATGATTTTCTAGAGTTTCGAAAAATAGTTTTTCGAAATTTGTTTTGGAAACAGAACTAAAACTAAAGAAAAACGAATTTCCAGCACGTCTCCGTTGAGAACGAAGTACTTCCGTTGAGAACGGGATAGTTCCATTCCCAACGGAACAAGGCTGAATTTTGCGGAAACCCTAATTTTTGTTATACATGGAATTTTTATTTAAATATGGTATGAACCTTAAATCTGTGATTGTTCTGTGATGTAATCTTGTGTGTAATTACTTATAATATAATTTAATATCTATGGCAACATGTGAGTTGTCCAAAGTTGTAATTTATGGCAACTAGTGAGTTGTCCAAATTTGTACTTTACTTTTCTAGCAATAGGTTAACTGTTAGGATAGATATTATATGAAGACTACGAGTCAAAGATCTTGGCGCAATATTCAGAAGATGGCATTGGATCGTCATACACACACAACGAAGGGTTCGTTGAAGATTACAACTACAATCTGGAGATAGATCTAGGATTAGGAACCTCATGATCGCTCGTGAGTAATAGGCTCATACTATATTTTATCTTGTTTCTGTGATGTTTTTATTTATAAATTTAAAACAAAATCCTTCAGAATGTTAAGTAAGGAAGTGCCCCCCATGTCACTGAAGCCCTCGGTACTTAGACAGTCTTCCATGTGGGTCATGCCAAAGCTGAGCATATGGAGGAGTGTCTTTGTAAAGGAAGGTACGCGGGAAATGGCGTCCAGCATGGGTCATGCCAAAACTGAGTGTGCTGGATTCCATTTCACCGATAATCATACATGGTTAAACTTAACTGAGCAAGCAAGTCGGACTTGGGCTCAGGACACATGATGAGATAATACACCGGGCATATAATGCTCATTCCATAAAAGACAAGAATTGCATATGATGCAAATTGGAAAGAGTTCCTACCTAAATAATTGAGCAATAAGGGTTGCGCCAAAGCGCACTTAGTGCTCAATGAAATACGGATCTTGACTCACTATGAAACCTCATTTAATTGAAGTTTTCGAATCAATTACTACTGAAGGTGTATGATTTGAAGAAAAATAGTGGGAGTAAAATATATGAAACAAAATTAGAATAATTCTAGTTTTAAATAAACTTTACATTGCAGAATGAGTTCAAAATTTACGGACTTGCGATCTATCCTTGAGAAGGATAAGCTTGATGGCACAAACTTCCCTGAATGGTTCAGGACTCTGAGAATTGTTCTCAAGAGTGAAGGAAAATTGTATGTCCTTGAGACACCCATCCCAAATCCACCGCCTTCGACCGCTTCTAGAGTTGTTCAAGATACTTATCAGAAGTGTATTGACGATTTTGATGAAATAGCCTGGATGTTATTATCAGGAATGAAACCTAAGCTTCAGAAGCAGATACGTTTTATGGATGCCTATGATATGATCAAGGCGCTTAATGAAATGTTCCGAAAGCAGGCTAATATTCAGCGCTACAAGGTCACGAGGTTATTAATCAAGAGCAAGATGGCTCATGGCTCCTCTGTGGATACTCATGTGTTCAAGATGAGAAGCCACATTGATTACTTAGAGAGACTTGGTTCGCCTATTCCAAGGGAATTCGCGGTTGACATGATTCTTGGATCGCTTCCTCCGAGCTTTGATTTGTTCATTACTGAATATCATAAGCGTCGGATGGAGACGACGATCATGGAATTGCATAAGATTCTTAAACAGGCGGAGAAGGACATAGAGGCAAAAGTTGTCATTGATGCCCTCAGGATTGAAAGGGAAAGGGAGTTGAATAGACAAGCCGCATGGGAGAGCTGGATCAAGAGTGAAGGCAAAGAGTTGCCTAAACCTGAGGAATCCAAGGAAGTGATTGCATGTTCTATGCGTGATCACCGGAGAGGAGGATGTAAGATATGTCATGAAGAAGAATCAATGACTGCCATTTCAGGTATTCCTCTTCCTAAATCTCTACTTGGATATTGGATATCCACTGTAATTCTCACATTTTGAATGTGCAGGATATTACTCAGAAGTAGAAGATTAGCCAGAGGAGAAGTCAACCTATAAGTGGGGAATGAAGCAAGAGTTGCTACATTAGCTCTAGGATTTTATTGACTTAGCCGTTGTGGACTTGTGATGAAATAAATGTTATTTCGATATTAGCATTAAAATGGTTGTAAAATTTATTATTTGGAATAATAAAATTTCCTTAGATTTGTCTATTTGGAATGTTCACTTAGAAAATAACCTTTATATGCTAAATAAAAAGTGCATTGATTTTATACTTCTAGCAATGTCATCTAAGTCACAAAATAAGAATCGCATTTCTAAAACTCCACCCTATGTGGAAAGTTTGACTCACTGGATCTAGGATCAATTGAGATGTGCGAATTTTATTCAACGAACATGATGACAAGAATGGACAACCATCACAAAGTTGATGGGTTAGTTTGTTGAGTCTCATGCATATAGATGCACGAGAGACAAAAGGCAAGCCGGCTAGAAATAAGGAATATCAGAATTTTATATTAAAGTGTTTTAAGTAAAATGTTTACTTTATGAAACACAAAATATTTGAAATGTTCAAGGCATTTAAGAATGAAATTCGATATCGCTTTGACAAGATAATAATAGCACTTCGATCAGATTGATGTGATAAGTATTTGAGTAAATAGGTTGACAATTATCTTAGAAATTGTGAAAAGGGTTTCACCATTATTTCTATATGCAGAATCTCACGATCTGCACATAAAGAAGAAGATAAAACTTATTGGATAAGATTCAGTCTATGCCTCCGAGATTCTTATAGGTTTATACTCCTGAATATACTAAACACTGAATATCATAAGGTTCAAATAGACTCCATATGTGATATGGGTTTTGAAAGTCCCAAATTGTCTTTAAAGGTTGAAGTACGACTCGTATCAAAAGGTTTGATAGTGTCAACACAACAATCTCTCTGGAATATCAACTTGATATTGTTTTACATCCATTATGAGTTCAAATTGTTTGCTACTCATAATTCAGACTTCTTTAAGAGAGATCTCATCTCCTAAAGAAGCAGTGGGAGTGTAATACATCTCGAAAGATTCGAGGTCCATATACTAGTGATGAACCATTAATGAGGCTATGAAGTAATTGATAAGGCTATACTTGGAACATAAGGTCCTCTTCACAGACCTGGTAGACATTAGGTTGAGTGATATGATCTCTCATAAAAGATGCTCATAGAGGATGAGTCGACTTCCTACCCAGGAGACTGTGAAGAGACAAAGTTCTCAAAATGGTTGGACCATGACAATTGAGATGCAACGTATGTACGAGCAATCATGTTTGGAACTTGATTGGAGTATCCAATGGCTTGATGACCATTGCATACAGTACATGGATAACCTACAAATAGCAAAGAAAGTAGCTATAGTATGGGCTATTGTAAAAGGACTTTCTCACTTGTTGCTATTACGAATTCTAACTTCCATAGCACAATGCGACTGTGAATGATGGAATAATGATATAAAACTCACATTCCTTTATAGGAACTTTGATGTGGATGTATATTCGATACATGGCAAGAGTTTTGTGATCACAAAAATTCTGAAAGGTAAAAGCAAGCATCTCAGGATGAATCTATTTGACAAAGTAAATTGAAGAATTTGACTTAATCAAAATAGATGCGACCACCTTGATTTCAAGAAATTCAGTGGAAGTATAACAATCTATCTGCATTACAACAACTTACCCATCCTAACAGTTAGGAGTTGAAGCCTACACAGATTTCTATCTGTAAGATAAAGCACATTGGTAAAATATTGAAAGAATTCGATGTGCAAGAAATGTTCTTGCTCATGGTGTTCATATGAATGATGAAAAGATAAACGAATAAGATTCTATACTTTCAGCCATACGTTGAAATGTTCAACATGCAAGAAAGCGTTCTTGCTTATGACATTCACATGAACAATAAAAGGATATAAGAATTAGATCTTATACCTTCAACCATATATTGAATATTCAGTATGCAAGAAAGAGTTCTTGTTTGTGGCACTAATATGAACAATGAAAGACACATGAATTGGATTCTATGCTTTCAAGAATATATTGAAATAGTTCAATATGAAAGAAAGAATTCTTGCCAATGACGTTCATATAATGAAGACATACATTTATCATCCATTTATTGAAAGGTTCAATATACAAGAAACAGTTCTTGATAGCGGGATGAATAAGATTTTCAAGCCATACAATGTACTGTATGCTTAGAGTATAAGGGAGCAAATGATAGTCATTTGATGACTATAAGATATCCAGACCTATGAGGAACTAAGTAGTGGTAAGATATTACACTTTCCTAACATGGATCATTATCGCAATTCGTTTATGTTGAATACAGTAGTTTGGAAAGAATTCCAAATAAGGTACTGTAACTGAAACAAGATCCCATAATGTTGCTTTAGAAGCAAACAATGGGTATGCTTGGATCAAAAGTTGATCTTGGAACTAGGAGTAGTCCCGAGTGCTCTTAAACCTGACAATCTCAAGAATAGAGCAATAATGATACAAGTTTCTATTTTAGAAGTTCTCGACTAATGATAGAGATCAATAGTAGTCGTTACAAGTTTCCAATATAAATTTCTATAATCTGATAAGCCATATATTTCCCGCTAGTAAAACATGAAGGTCATGTTGCCTAATGAGCATTGGATGCTTAAGATTGGCCTAGTGTAAGTGGGAGACTGAAGGAATTATGCCCTTGGCCAAAGTGTTGGACTGGAGATTAGATTATGCGAAACGTGTTTATTCATTTCATATATGAATGAGTGTATGGGTGACTAATGTATTTACATATATTAGATCGACCATGAATGACACTTCAGGTTCACGTCATCAGAATACGTGATTCTGATAGTAGAACTGTGAACTAACAAATGACATTCTAAACCATCCCTAGTGATATGTAGGATGTTTATAGAGATAAACATACTTCAAGTAAGAAGCTACATATCGACACTAGTATATTCGCAGACTGGATGATCATGTTCTGCTGATCATGGATATAGGGATGTCAAGTCTGGAATATAGGTGCGTGTTAGAGAACTTCTACTGGACTGACCACACTATGAGAATATGCATGGTATATGTAATTAGTGATTCTCATATGAATAGTGTGCTTGTTCCTACGACCTGAGGTCACCATGGATTCCTGTATGAGGAACTGCATACTTTAATATGATCTTACGTCATCCGTAACGGGATGATCATTAGGGTCATCGTTAGGTATGCACTGAATCATGACGAGAAATGTGAGTGACCAAGATGGGACTTGTTCCTCTCATTATGAGGGAGATATCTCTGGGCCCCCTGATGAACTAGGACTGACGAAAATGCATGGCCATGCTCAAAATGGATTAACATGTGTTGTTAATATCATTTTGTATTTACTCAGTCTAATTCTCGATCAGGAAAGAGACTTTGATCAAACTCAAGGATGACATATTACCGTGCCTTGTGATCAAGACGTATATCGTAGAACAAAAGGAATAACCAAATGTCTATTCAGATAGGTTTATGATCACTGATCATTTCATTTAACATGGGTAGTCATGACATCAGTGTAGAGGTTACTCATGACTTACGATCTTTAGAAGATCGTTGCCAAGATTAAATGGAACCTACACGGTCACACAATGAACTCCATTCGTACGGGATGAATATGCCTCAAAACAGTTAATACATACGATGTATAAATTGGTGAACGAAATAATCAATTATTGGATAATTGAGTGAACAAAATAGTGCCATTCCGTTGGCAACATAATAGTTCCGTTCCCAACGGAATAGATATGGAAACTATAATAACCTTAGCTGCCAAGTATTCCGTTATGGAAATACCTATTCCGTTGGCAACGGAATAGGCGTAGATTAGGATTTTAGTTATGGTAACTGAGCAATCGTTCGCCTCTCTCTCTCTCTCTAGTATAAATAGAAGGGCAGGGTCTCCCTGTTTGAGAGACAATTAAAGCCTCCAGGCTGCCGTCTAAGACACAGAAAAGAGGGAGAAACTTTTGAGAGTATTCGGAAAGTATTTCCGGACTCGTCTAGCCGAGTCTGGTTATTCCGTGCGTCTGAAGTTCGCATGGATACGAGTAGAGATCTCCTGCTTTGGAGATTAGCGAGCGATCAAGTTCTTCATCCCTAAGAAGAGCAAGAAGGTTCTCAGAGTCGAGCTTCAGTAGCCAGGATGGAGTCTTGCGAGTCGAGCTTCAGGAAGGAGTTTGGAGAGCCGAGCTTCAGGAAAGAGATGGTTGCAAGACGGAAGTAAGTTCTGACCGACATCCGTTTTTCGTCTCGCGGATCAGGAAGATCTGAGATAGAAATTTTAATAGTATAATCTCGTACCTTTATTTCCTTTACGATGATCCAAGGGAGGGTTAAGCCGTAGGTTCCGCTGCGCATGTAACGTACATGGCTACGGGTTTCCCAACAATATATATATATATATATATATATATATATATATATATATATATATATATATATATATATATATATATATATATATATATATATATATATATATATAAGGCTTACGAATGCGAATTCGGGACGCGGTAATCATTGTCAACATTTGGCAGGTCAAAACTCAACGTTTGATTTGGTCAACATTTGACTCGGTCAACGATCAACATTTGACAAGGTCAACAGTCAATGGTCAATATTTTGACCAGGTCATGATCAACTTTTGTCCAATTTAATGGTTAAATGCCAAGGGATAAATTAGTGTAGTCAACTGTCAAAAATTAACAATCAATACAATCAACAGTCAACATAGTCCACAGTCAACACAGTGGGTCAACAGTCAACTGTCAACATAATCAACATGGTCAACACCTTGGTCAACTTTGTCAACACATATTTTTCTACACATTAATACATCATAGGTATCTTTTCATGAATTCAATACATCACATGCAACCTTTCATGAAATAATGCATCACATACACCATTTCAAAAAGGCAATTCATGGTATGCACCCTTTCATGAAGACACAACTATTCAAGAGGTCGCAACTCTTGCGATTGCACCTTTTCGGTCGTACCCCTTAGTTGCGCATGTCGATTACACCCGTTGGTCGCACCTCTTGGTCGCAACCGTTAGTCGCAACCTATTGGACGTGATATTTGGATCATATCCATTGGGTCACACCTTTAAACACACCCTTTGGTTGCACCCATTCATCGCAACCTTATGGATGTGACATTTGGATCGCATCCGTTGGTCACACCCTTTAGTCGCACCCTTTGGTCGCAACCTTTCGTCGCGTATTTTGGATGTGACATTTGAATCGCATCCCTTGGTCATACCCGTTAGTCGCACCTTTTGGTCGCACCCATTTGTCGCAATCTTATGGACGTGACATTTGGATCGCATCCGTTGGTCACACCCTTTAGTTCCACCCTTTGGTCACATCCGTTGGTCGCAACCTTTCGTCCCGTCTTTTGGATGTGACATTTGAATCGCATCCCTTGGTCACACCCGTTAGTCGCACCTTTTGGTCGCACCCTTTGGTCGCATCGGTTGGTATCTAAATAGTATATATCACATATATACCGACTCAATTTAACCGAAACACGCACGTCGCTCTGATACCACGTTGGGTTTCAGACGTGCATAACGCAGCGGAAAACAAAATTTCGTCGAAAACGAATCCGAGGATCCGTGCGTATCGGCTAAATCAAAGAAGTAAATCTTAAAGATACCTTTCGGATTACGCTTAATCCGTGACGCTCAAACCATGTGTGTTGTCCATGCGTCTCTAAACCGGTTACCGTTCTAACCGATTTTACGTTCGTCTAGGCCGTCTAGGTCGGATCGTGCGGAAGTCATCTACCGCACACACAATCGGTCTCCACCAAAACTCTCAACAAACCGTTCTCTTCTTCTTAGGCCGAATAGATCACAAGCGCCGAAAGTACGAACGCCTCTACCGGTGTCCACACGAACAAACTTCTTAAAACGGGAAGAAGAACAATATATATGCTAGTGGCTTGTTCTCCTCTTGCATAAGAAAAATCTTCTTATTTTATCTCACAAAAGATGTATATAATTCCTCTCATATAATCACACTCTTTCATTTTTGTCATACAAAAAGAAAACACCCTTTCATAATTTTGTCATACAAATAAGAAAGTATATTTTCTCTCTTTTGTCTCACAAAAGAGAATGAGAAATAATAAGAGACAGAATGATGTGTTGTCTTGTGAATTTGGAGCCCTCTATGTGCTTATATAGAGGTGAAGAGTCATGTCTCTTCACACTAAAAGATGTGTATGACATCACTCATCATTATCCATATGCCATCATCTAGACTCTTCTAGATTACATGATTTTTTGTGCTCATAGTCTTTATATACATATATATCACATCTTATCACATAAGATGACAATATATTTTGTGACATTCTTATGCAACTCATCATATAAGTCGCTAGGATTTTCTGCGCCCGTTTCAGTTTGTTCTTTGTGTGTCACCCTATAGGTTCACTTAATGTTGGCAATAGACTTGACAGTCTATAAATCATGAGCGGACTCTAGCAAGCCACCATGACTACCCAATTTAAGTGAATATCGGTGATCCGATTTACCTAATCAACAATCATGTATTTAGTCCCTTTGTCATGCGATATCTATATCGATCATAAGGCATGTAATATGCCATCCTTATATTAATCGATTAATATTTCTTGGTCCCAAATTAAACTAAACAAAGAACAAATGACATTAATAACTCTTATTAATTCATTTGAGTATGGCCATACATTTCTTCAGTTCAATTCATCAAGAGGCTTAAAGATATCTCTCTCATTTATGAGAGGAACAAATCCCGTCTTGATTGCACTCATCCCTCTACATGATTCATTGTATACTTGATCATAACCGTTATGACCACCGGATTAAAAGCAATGTTAGATTATATTAAAGTATAAAATTACTCATGTTGGGAACCGAGACAATCTCAAGTCAAAGGACTATAAATACTTTATGTTACAAGAATCGCTAATGATGTAAAACATGTAGCATTCTTATGGAGGGTCAGTCCAGTATATGGTCTCTAACATATACCTATGTTAATGACTTGGTAACTATTTATCCATGATCAGTAAAACATAATCATCAGTCAACTAATATACTGGTGTACATTTATAGCTTGTATATAAATATATATTTATATGTATCTGCAAGTATATTTGTCTCCACAAATATCCTAGAAATGACCAGGGACGATTTAGAATAGCATTCATAACACTTTCTAGTTTTACTATCAAAGTCACGCAATTTGATGACATAAAGCTGAATTGCATATTCATGGTCTATTTTAATTATATTAAAATAACCTATACGCATATATTATATAAAATATCTTAGAATAAATATTATGTTTCTTATTACAATCCATCATCTAGGTCACAAACACTTTGGCCAAGGGCATAATACCATCATTTTTTACATGCTGGGTAAAAGCAATACTATTTGAAGGTACGCTAGATCAGTGAACATCTTGAGCATATAGAACAGAAGCATCTACCGGTCCCTAGTGATCAAAATCGTCCGTCGACATCTGCAAAATATCAGTAATTTTATAAATATATAAACGTTCATTTAAATCACTAAATATAAAATATTAATTAAAAATGATATAAAACAAACATTTAAATAAAAAATGATAGTTGATTGTAGAATAAAAATGAGAGTGAGAGAGATATTATTTGTTAAAAAATGAACGAAGAAGATGATTAAGGAGATGAATGAAAATGAATGAGGCGAATATTATATTTATAGCGTTTGAAATGGTAGGTGAGAACTGTTAAATTACACGACATATTGAATTTGATTGAACTGCGTGTGCGAAAAAAAGACAAAAAAAAAAATTTATATATAATCCGCACTTTTAAAGTGAGGTTGAAAAAAAAACTCAAACCGCACTTTACAAGTGCGATTTGAAAAAAAAAATAATAATAATTTCCAAACTGCACTTTCAAAGTGCGGTTTGGCAAAAATTGGAAAAGCAAAAAAAAAAAAAATTTCAAACCGCACTTTCAAAGTGCAGTTTGGCAAAAACCGGAAAAGAGAGAAAAAAAAATTAATTTCCAAACCGTACTTTAAAAGTGCGGTTTGGCAAAAATGGAATTTTTTAATCGGGCCTGAATTTAAAATACAGACCGTACTTTGGATGTGCGGTTTTCGACCCAACCGCATTTCCAAAGTGCGAAAATGCCATAGCCCGGAATTACCCACGCCATTTGTATTTTTCTGGAATTTTTTTTTTCGTGTATATACAGTGCATTCTGCCTTAGATCTACATTATTAGAGAATTAGATAGAATTCAATTGCCTATTATTATAATCATTTTTATGCCTATAGAATATTCGTTATCACCGATGGAGGGTGATCGTAGTTGGATGCACAATCCGCAAGACGGGAATACAATGAGCGATGCTTTTTTTTTATGGAGTCGTCGGGTTTCTCGAATTTGTTTTTTCACGACCACGAAATATAAGTCTAAAAATATGGTAAAGAGTGTGTTAAATGTCCTTGTGAACGTTGCGAAAATATATATATCCTAGTAATCGTAATAACATATCTAAACATTTGGTCAGAATCATAATTAAATAGAATTTGGTTGTCTTTTGCATGGTTCGATTGTCGTTATTTTCGGATTGGCATACATATTTGATGATGTTTTTATGGGTTAGGATTTTTGTTTTGTATGTTGGTAAGGTAGTTTTTTAGGCATTATGCTGCTGAAATTTGGGCTAATATTTGGTTATGCATATAGTAGGATAGACTTTTCGTTGAAAAAAATAAGTAAGATTATGATTTGTCATTTTACGATACATTTTAATTGATTTTGTAGGGGCAAGGCAGTTCAGCGCGTGAATCAGCGAACAATGTTGTCAATAGCAGCGTGGACCCTCCCTCGTCAAATGACATGACTGACGATGTCGCGGGCCGTGATTTTGCTGAAGATTTAGGTTTGTAGTAGTTTTCGTTGTATTTTGTAGTAGACAAATTTGAATGATGATTTAGAGTCTTCTTAATTTGATATTTTTTAATTGACAAAATTGGATGATGATTTTGAGTTTTGTACTTTGAGTAGTGTTTTAGGTTTTTGGAATTGAGATGTTTTAAGTTTTTTGGAATTGATATATTTTAGGTTTTTGGAATTGAGATATGCTCGATTATGTACTAAATTTTGTGAGGTGTTTTATTATTATTGTGATTCAAATTATGGATTGTGTTTTGGTCTGAATATGGTGTAATTTTATCATCTTTCAATATTATGTATGAATACAAAATTTATATAAAATCTAATAAAACATTCATTTTATGAACAGCCCGTGTGTGATATTCTATTTATTACACACGACCCATTCATGTTTTTGTCTTCCATGATCACTTTCTACGCATGGGTCGTGTGTGATAAGCTTGTTGATGATAACGTATTACACATGGCTCGTGTGTGACAAAGTCGTCTATGATAAGCTATTACACACGGGTCGTATGCGATAAGGTCGTCCATTAAAACAATTATAATGGATGACTTTTTATGTTATTATGGCCGGGTCATGCTTGAAGAACTTTACCATTCATAAATAGTGATTATTACGAACGAAGTATTGTGGACGACTCATCATGGACGATCAGTTGTACATGATATCTATCATAGACGATTTTGAGATCATCATGGACGTCTTTTCTCGTCCATAATGCAACAATCTCCAGTAGTGATACATGGTATATGTCATTAGTGTTTTTTCATCATCTAATGTATAAGTAATAATTCGACTTGAGGTCATCATAGATTCCTGCATATACATATTTATATTTTAACATAGTCAAATATTGTTTTAACCAGATAATTATAAAAGCTATGATGGGGTATTTATTAAACTATGAATTGGAATGTAAATAATCAAGATAGAATTTGTTAATCTCGGATACGAGAGAGATATTTCAGGCCCCCCTGATAAATTGAGACTGAAGGAAAATACACGGCCGTGTACGAAAGAATTAGCATGTGTTGTTAATATCCTTTAATTTAGCCAGTCTAATTATATTCAGGAAAAAGAATTGATCATAATAAGGATGACATAAAACCATGCCTTATGATCAATATAAATATCATTTAACAAAGGGACTAAATACATAATTGATGTATAGGTTATGATCACGTATCATTCATTTAATTTGGATAATCATAACGTCGTACTAGAAGTTACTTATGATTTATAAACTTGAAGTTTATTGCCAATATTAAATGAACCTACAGGGTCACACACAAACAGAACAAACTTGGTTGGACACAGAAAATCAAAAGAAAAGTAAAGAGGTTCGTCTAATTAGGTCAGAAGATTTAGACCACACCCTATCCGTCTATTGAGAGAGAGAGAGAGAGAGAGAGAGAGAGAAACCGGATCTAGTAATCTCGGTCTCTCTGCCTATGAGTTAGTCACATGTGGATATGTGTAGAGGTCGGTGCCGGAGTCATAGCGCATTTCGTGATCAGATCCGCAAGAGATGCAGGGAGATCGTTTGGGACGAATCGCGAAGACCTACAAACCAGATTAGTCGAATCTGAGGTATAAATAAGATTTATTTTTCTAATTTGATTGATACGTGAAAACGGGTAAATTTTTAATTCCACTATGCATCTGTGATTGCGCGTTTCCTTTCATGTACACGGGTAAGTCTTAAGAAAATAATTGAAAAAGGAGAAAAAATGTTAGAAGACCGAAGCGTGCTTCGGATCAGGGTCATCAAGAGACGCAGCGGGAGTCTTTACCAACCGCACCAAAACTTTTTTAAACGTTTTAAAAAATTAAAAAATTAAATGCTCGCAAGGGACATGTGTCAACATAGTATCCACACTTGCGAGCTTTGCTACTATTATATTGTAACTAGCAAAAAGCTCGCGCTTTGCGCGAGACGAAAAAATATTTTATAAATTCAAATCAAAGCATGTATTGTCAATATTTGATGAAGGTGCATTTGCTTCATCAAGGATTGAAACAATTTTTTTGTTGATCACTTGTACATTTTGAAAAAAAAAAAAAACATATAATATTAAAAGTAGAAAATCATTTGCACATTGCGTGAGTTTTTTATGGCATTATGCTTAGTGTAAATATGATAACTTATAATTCAACATATTTGGAATAAAGCATAATTAGTAGTGTTTTTTATATGTATTATAAAATGATATAGTCCAATTCTATGTTCAAGACAAATATTGAAATCATAATAAGTTGACATGATTGAAGACAACTATTGAAATCATGGTGTGATACAATTTAGAAAACAGAAAATCCATATCCAATTGTGAGAATTTATAGATAGGGTGTTGATGTTCATTTCTTATCAACAAAGACAGCCACATCTCACGATTCCACCTTATAAATTCAAAATATCAAACTAAACACATGTACATATACACATCCAAACACTTAAAATATAAATACACCCTTCCAAACTACAACACAAATCAAAACTACCATTCCAAAACTGAAAATACTTCCATCTTATCCATCCAATATCTCATACTCTCAAATTTATACTTTTTTAAAGAAATAGTAGAACACAAAGCAATTGGGGAAGGATTTCCTAAGACTTCTACGCAAAATGGTTTGCCAACAGGAAACTTGAGAAGCCCCTGTTGACGAATAGTTATAGCAGTAAACATTAAATATGACCCACTCGTTTACTGCATATATTTATGTCTCCTCCCTTGTACGCATAAAACTTGGTACCGGTTATGGTACCAATCAAAATGCATAAACTGCAAATTTAAACAAATTATTAAGCATACGTTATCAGTTGAGAGAATTTAACATCAAAAAAATGAAAGAATTAAAGAAAGTAACACATATGAACCTGTAGCGGGGTATATTTGAGCCTTTGCCATTAATATAGAAAAGCAAAGGAAAATTGCCTTTTTCAACACGGTGTCATACTCGGTTAGATACTTCGAGCTTGTTACATATGTTTATAGTAAGTAAAAATAGCAGGGAAAAAGAGTTCATAAAAGAGAAGATTTAGAAGGGAAAAAGAGTTCATAAAAGAGAAGATTTAGAAAAAAAATGAGTTGATGCCTAGAAATATAGTTTATAAATATTGTTATTACATCTTTGTATGGCACATTTGATTGTTAACTTGAATCTATATTGTCTTCATTGATATCTACAAATACGTAGGAATGCTTTGTATTAGTATAAATTGTAATATATTTTGAAGTCTAATAATATAAGTTTATTTATTTTATATACACATCTCGTATATAATTTTTTTTTATATATTTCTTTTCATAGTCTATTTTACATTTTAAAATTCTAATTATGTTATTTTTAAGCTGCAAGCGAGCAAATTGGCTTGCTGAGATATCATTGATTAAAAAATTAAGTTCGTACAAAGAAAATAAGAAAAAAGAATAATTACAACATCCAAGAGGATGTAGAGATCTAAAAAAGAAAAAAAAAATAAGATAGAAGGAATTTAGGGTCCCCTCTAATTTTCTCTTCTATTCCCCTTAACCCTAGCAGAACTCCCTCCATTGCTGAGTCTGATGGGCTATTTTTTGGGCATACATACATATTTATATAGGTTCAAATCCTGTAAAATACCAAATCTTGGATTAATATTATTAAGAATTCAAATCCTTTGTGTGGCTATAATTTTTGTTTTTATTTTATTTTCTAGTTGTGGATTTTAAGAAGTTAGGTTTGATAACTGTTTGTGCCTCTATTATTTGTTAGACACCGAAATTCCATACTTATGTCTAAGGGGCAATTCGATCATTTTGACTGGTTTTGATAAAAATATGAAAATGAATATTATTTTAATAAACTATCCCAAGTATTTTAAGGATTAATATCTAGTATCTTAGACTTATTCTGATGTTCTAATAATTTATCTGGAACCGAATAATTATTTTTTGACTATTTCTTTTTATGAAAATTAGTATCTTATTTGAATATATATTTTGAAATGTGAATTTAGAAATTGGTCTTTTTGAAATCGGAGTTATGTGTAATTAGTTATGATTTTTAGAAGCACAACGATTTTTGTATGTCATACATCAATAAAATATTTTGGGCGGAAATTATGTATGAGCCATCATCAATAGGCTTTGATCCCTTAGTTAAATCCTATGTTGCACCGATACGGATATGCGTGTCGTATCCGATACGATACGGACATGACGATACGGTAATTTCAAAAAATCTGTGGACACGATACGTCTAATATATATATTGTTATGTTATTAATTATACATCTAAATATTTTAAAAATATAAAAAATAACTAAATATAATAAAAAAAAAAAAAAAAAAGAACGAGAGCGAGAAATTAGAAAAAAAATATTTTTTTAAATAAAGAAGAAATATGTTATTGTCTTTAGTTATACTTCTCATGAGTTATTTTCATTAATAAAAAAAGAAAAAAATAATATTAAAAAAATAGGCTTTAAAAAGATCATTTTTAACAAAATAAATAAATAAGTGAAAATGGAATTATAGAAAAAAATAAAAATTAAATTGGGATTTAAAACATTGGGCTGTGTTCTCAGCCGTGTCCCGCTATGTCCTGCCTTATCGGTGCCGTATCAGAGCCGTGTCCAAAAGTTAACATATATTAAAATATTCAGATACGCCACGTGGTGTGTCCGAAACGTATCGGTGCCGTATCCGTGTCCGATACGTATTCAATACGCATACGGCTTGTTTTTTGAAGAATCCGCGTAACATAGGTTAAATCCTAACCACCAGTATTTTAGGGTTTATCTCCACCCTCAAATTATTCAAGAGCACATTTATCCTTTATCATGCCAGCCGCAATTTCTCATCTTCTAAAAGTTCATCACTATCACACTCTCCATTTACTACTGCCTCTCATCACTTCCATTCGTTCTTCAAAGTTTCAGTCACCAAATTTCAGACATTAATCTCGTTTTCTTGGTACTGAAATGATTCAAAGCTTGTGAGGAAATATTGAGATAGTGATGCGTGGATCTGTAATTGGGGCAAAGAAGTTTTGGCTCCATTTCGTTAGTCTAATCTCTTGGAGTTGTGCCACGTGGAGAAGGTATTCAATCTTTTACATTTCTTTGACTTGATTAATTGATGTTGATTCCGTATTTGTCATATGCCTGATGCATAGTTTGGTTAAGTTGGTCTTAGTTTGGATATTGATTTGGTATGTGATTTCATGAAAATAGCAAGTCTTGACTTTCTGAATATACTTGTTATTCCAAATTGTTTACTTTTCACTCCTGTTGGCTAGTTTGGTATTTTGACAAATTTTTATTTTCGTTCAGTGATCCATAAAAGTCTAATCGTGAATTCTCACTCAAGTCCCTATTTATCTTATCTAAAAATCTTGTACTCTCACAGTTGGACATGTTAGTAATCATTTTGTTGGCCAACTAAGGTGATTGGTACTTTTCCAAATTGCATGGCTTGATATGCTAGATTTCAGTATTTCTTAATGGGTATAGTTTCTTTTCTCATTTTGTCCAGCAGAACAGTAAGAGTCTGACATGTATTATTCCTTGTTTCTTGACCAAAATAATCCGATACTATCAAATCTAATTCAATGTGTAAAAGCTGACAAGTTTCGTGCATACCCCTGAAGTTATCTTATTAACTTCAAATCAAGTTTCAGCCCATGTTATAAAAGAATATGCTGATTTTGATAAATTAAAGTATATCTTGGATATTTTATCTTAATTATTGATTTGATTTTGATAAATGATACCCCTAGAAATGGCATAAGTATGATATTGAGAAATTTGGTGTAATTGACACTTTAGGGTTTCTTGTTTGTGGGTTTTTGTTTAGAAGGTTGTTGGGTAGTGTGGGTTGTGAGCGGGTTGTTCTGTGTGCGCGGCTTGTGGAGCCGATTAGGTGCACGTGAAGTCGTGCTACGTAATTGGAGAGAATTGAAGGCTTGCTGTGCAGGATGGTTTATGAGTGATTTCTCACTATTATCCTCTTTTAAATTCTTATTAAGACTAGGCCGTCATTGGTCGAATTAAGCCATGAATCGAGTTTAGCCTCATGCTTTGTGACCAAACGGTATATAAACCATTTTTTTGGTAGAATTGTTATTTATTATAATCTAATTATATTATGTGATAAGCTATATTACGCGGACACTTCAAAAATCCGGTCGTGTCCGTGTCGGATACGACGCTACTCGGACACTCTTCGGACACGTGTCGGACACACCACGTGGCGTGTCAAATATTTTATTATTAAAAACCGTCAGGACACTTCTCAGGACACTTCTCGGACACTTCTTAGGACACTTGTCAGACACGTACATTGGGCTTATTAGCGCAATTATTGCACTATTTCATCATCCTCGTATTTTAGAGACTAGTTCATCTTACTTTTTTATTTCAATAATTGTGGGACTACACGTTTAAAGTAAATTTTGATTATTTAATGTCAAGTTTCCATACATAAACACGTAAAACGCCAAATATCTTGTATGCACGTATAAAAGTGTAACTTCAAATGTTATATATATTGTATCAATTATAGAATATTATGTATAACTTTCTAATTATAAGGTAAAAATATTTTATATAATCCTTTAAAATAAAATAAAATTGACACAAATAATATATACAATAATTAAATTATATATTTTATTCATAAAAATAATATAATAATATATATAAAACGTGTCGTGTCCTGATGAATTTTGAGATTCGCCGTGTCGTCGTGTCCGTGTCGTCTCGGACACGACACCCGTGTCCGTGCCCGTGCAACATAGGTGATAAGGCTCTAAATAGAAAATCAATTTGAATGAGAAACTTATTTTTGAGGATAAATATATATTATATTATTTTAAGTATGTGCTATTTATATATGTATTCTATGCATGATATATATTTTAGGGTTCCTTTTTGGGGACCGGTGTATACACATATATTACGATATATCTATATTATTTAAGATTTTGTGAAAGAAGGAGGTCATGTGAATTTGTGAAATGTGATTTGTGAGAATCCATGACCTCTATTTTTATCTTTGAGGAAAGGTTAGCACTAGACGTAGTGGAAAATTCTTATACATATGTGATCTCCAGATAGGCATGGATTAGCTATCATGTCGCATCTGGCACTTCAGTTGAAATCTAAAACAAACCTCAACTTAATATATTTTAATATAAAGCTTATATTATATTATTTGGAAACTTATGTTTCAAAATAAGAAGATTTCTTAGTTTTCAGAACTTGAGAATTATGAAAGTTTTGAATCTTTTACTTTTGAGAAGTATCAAAAGTTTTTGAAAATAATTTCCGTACGCTTTCGCATTTCGCATTTATTATTATTATATTGTTATATGTGGTATGAATTCTTTTTTTAATATATATTTTATTACTTATTCATTTTGAGCGAGATTTGGCTAGCTTTGAGACCATGGCTGTCTAAATAAGCGAGGCCCAAAATATCTCCTCACTTAGTCGCATTTGTGACTAATCGCTCCTTTGTTTTTCTCTCTTGTTGTATGTTTTGGGGCTAGGCTGAGAAGGGCAACTGCTAGAGCTTCAAGAAAGAAGTGTAGTTGTGAGAGTGTTCGTAGAAGATATCACGGTTTTTAAGATGTAATCCTTTTCTTTGGTTTTTGATTAATTGTTCTTCGGAGACCTTCATGTCTCAATTCATTTCGCTTCCGCTATTCGTAATCTAAAGGGTTGTAATATTTTTTATTCCGTGATTCTTATTTATTGTATTAAATATTTGTGTTTTTAATAACCATTGTGAAGCCTGACATCCAAGGTATGTGGCGGATTGCCACACTCGATACAAAGTCGGGATTTCCATTTTGGTTTTGGGTGTGACAAATCCTTAAAGATTTCAAGCTCTCACAGCCTTCCACGTCCCCTCTTTAATATCATCCATTGGATCAAAATGTGAATGTTTTCTATCTCTTAGATTGATAAATTTATAATAGTTTATAATCCTTAAAAATATCTAGCCACCACATTAAGCCTCATAGGCTCTTTAAATCTCCATCATCAACTTATAATCTAATGGCTCTAATGCATCAAATTATACTCATAGATTTACTAAGGATCACTTATTTGCACAGAAGAGATCCAACATAATGGTATTGTTTAAGAAAAAATATTTTCTTAAAAAAATATTTTATAAAAAATTCAGATTTTTTTAGGAATTTTTTTTTTGAAAAATATTGTCACAAATTTTTTTTTTCAGAAAATTGATTTTGTAGAAAAACACATTGTAAGAAAATACTAAGAATCACTCATTTCCACATGAGAGCTCCAAAACAATATTATTATTTAAGCAATTATTTTTCCTCTAAGAAAAAAATTGGAAAAAACATTTTCGAAAAAATTCAGTTTTTTTTTCTAAGAAAAATAGTTTTTTAGAAAAATGTTATTTTTCACAAGTTTTTCATAGAAAATTTGTTCTCTAGAAAAATACTTTTAAGAAAAATATATATTTTTTAAATTATTTTATTAACAAAAATAATTTCATAAGAAAATATTTTTTTAAGAAAATATTTTTTAAGAAAATATTTTTTCAAAAAAATAAAAAATATTTTTCATAACAAAACTTCGTTAAAAAATGTATATGAATTTTTTTAATTGCAAAAGAGACCTTGCATTCTTGAAAATTACAAATAACTTCTTATTTTCAAAATTACAAAAAAAATCCTATTGGAAATTACAAATAATTCCTTATTTCCAAAATTACAAAAAAAGCCCTTACCATTAGATTGAAGTTTGCATCATTAGTATTAATAACTTAATCACTTGAAAATTATTTTTTAAATAACTAAATTATAAATAATCCTCTATATTATTTCTAAAATTGAAAAAAAATCTACCGTTATATAGGAGTTAGCACCATTAGAGAAAATATATGCATCTGTTAGTTATTTAAGGGATAATTTCATATATGCCACTACGAAAACTCGAAATATCATATTTGCCATTACAAAAACTTAAATATCATATTTGCCATCATAAAAACTTAAAAATATCAAATATGCCATTACAAAACCTAAAATATCATATTTGCCATTACAAAAACTTAATATATCAAATTTGCCATTAAATTTACTCAAAACTTAACACCATCTATTTTTTCCGTTAAAACTAACGGTCCAATCTTATAATTATGATTATACCCCTAAATTCATTTTATGAATTAGATTCATATTAAACATCTCTCTCTCTCTCTCTCTCTCTCTCTTTTCATGATTTAGATTCATATATAAGCAAAAAATTATTTTAATTTGAAGTCAAAAGAATTTGATATGAGAGAAATGAATTGATTATTTTTTGAATAATTTTTTCTCTCGTGTCAAATTATTTTGACTAACAAATTGAAGTGAAGATTATTTTTGTTTTTATATGAATTTCAATCATGAAGAGAAAGATAGAGAGAGAGATCATCAAATAAATATTTAATATGAAATCTAATTCATTAACTAAATTTAGGGGTATAATGGTAATTATAAGATTAGACCGTTAATTTTAACGGAAAAATGGATGATTTTAGATTTTGAGTAAATTTGATGGCAAATATAATATATTAAGTTTTTGTAATGGCATATATGATATTTTAAAGTTTTTACAATGGCAAATATGATATTTAAGTTTTTGTAATGGCAAATATGATATTTTGAATTTTTGTAATGGCATATATGAAATTATCCCGTTATTTAATGTCAACTTGTAGGTTCAAATCCTTAAAGATTTCAAGCTCTCACAGCCTTCCACGTCCCCTCTTTAATATCATCCATTGGATCAAAATGTGAATGTTTTCTATCTCTTAGATTGAAAGATCAAAAATCGGACGGCCATAATTTTACTCAAATTTCTCCCCCATTTTTTTAATATTTTTCCCCCTTCGTTCTCTTTGGACTCTCCGTCAGTCCACCTTCCTCTTTATCAATCTCTCACCCCCTTGGCTGCTCTGCCTGCCTTTTCTCCTTCCG
This sequence comes from Juncus inflexus, assembly GCA_024447665.1. Taxonomy (NCBI): domain Eukaryota; kingdom Viridiplantae; phylum Streptophyta; class Magnoliopsida; order Poales; family Juncaceae; genus Juncus; species Juncus inflexus. Next base: position 7,096,536 of record JAJHPC010000006.1, read on the forward strand.
CTCTCTCCGCACGGAAGAGATCCACCGCACTCTCCTTAAGACGCGACCCCAAAATCTTACCATCTGCCAAACCCTAACGATTGATTCTCTCTTTATTTGATTTGAAAAAATTATACTGAAATTGCAATGCAATTAATCTCAACCATTTTTCGATCCCCTCACAGAAAATCATCTCATTGCGCTCTTCCCCTCGCTTCAACAGCTAAATTCATACTGGATCGATTTTTGGGTGTAATTCACGCACAGATCTCCAAAATTGCCCCAAATAGCTTGAAGACCCCTTCTGAAATTGCAATTTACTACAATTAAGATGGTGATTTACAGTTGTGTTAATTCAAAATTAAAATTGATAAAGCATTGCACATATCAAGTTAAAGCCTCTCTTTGAGGGTTGGCTCCTTGATGAATCAACTCTGATTGGAATCGAGTCAAAGCAGCTCCGAATAGAGTTTGCTCTGTAATCTTGATCTTGCTAGAAGTTATGTATTTTGAATGGTTTTAGGATTTTTGCGGAAAAAATGTGTCTTTGGTAAAGATTTGTCTAACTGGTCTAGACAGAATAGAAGAAGAGAAGAAATAATCAGTTCTTTTGACTTATTATAGGTTTTGAATCAGTTTGAAATAATTTTTAAGGTTTTAAATCCATTGCGAACAATTTTGCTAATGAAACGCATGCAAGAGTGCCCCAAAAAGCAGCACTAAGTCGTAAATTTTATCTTTAATTTAATTCAAAATTTTCTGAAATGAGAATTATTACCTTTGTGTAATTTTTTATATCAAAATAGGAAAGAGAAGCAGCTAAATTAGTAGAAAACATGTCATACAAGCTTCTGAAAGTAGATGAATAAGAAGATCAAATAGTAAATTCATATTCAAACTTCAAGTTTGTAAGAAAGAAAAAGCATCTTCAAGCAAGAAATCATATCAAGAAAAAGAATCAAGTAGGAAATGATGAGGTATATAAATAATTATAAAATTACTTTTTCTTTAATTATTTTTTTTTCTTTTAGTGATGTAATTATATTTCATTTGAGTTTATTTTCAGGAGAGTTACCAGTCGAAGAAACCAGACAAGCTGCAAGAAGGTAAGCAGAACAAAGATATGAGGATTTTGAAGTGTGTGTGTGTGTATATATATATATATATATATATATATATATATATATATTGTTTTAAATGAATTTATTTTGATTTTGGGGATACTCTAGTATAAATCAAATCTAAATAACTGAAATTTATTCATGTTAAATTTTTTTTCAAATACTCGAACATTGCAAGACCATTCATATTTAACTTGAAGTTTTGTAGTTAAAACCTTTTATCATGTACAAATGTCGATACAATACCTCCTCCCATCAGATTCAACCTTGGAATGAAGAAATTAGGCTTATTAATACCCTTAATATTCTTCATATTTGCTCTGCTTGTTTAATTTTCCAACTCTGCTTGTTTAATTTTCCAACTCGTAAACTTTAGCCTAGATATGAACCTGGCTCAATTGCAATTTTGTACAATTAATTCATATTTTTAGTTTTGTTATCTGAGTCTCAAAGTGATGATTGCATAATTTCTTGCTGCAAAAAAATAATAATAGAAATGTTAAAATACACAAATAAGTTTGAAGAATAGAACAAAATGCTCATAAAAATAATTATAGCACGGCCAATACGAGTTTTCTGAAATTATATAATTATATAAAGGATCCAAACCATGCAAATTACAAATTAACCTATACAAAAGGCAAACCAAATAAAAATTTACAATTTAAACAATAATTTTTTTAATATTCTGCTACCTAATAACCAGCTAGCTAATCCAAATTGGTAAATACCAAAATATAACTTTACAATCGAACCCATAATGAAAGAAAAATTTTCATCTTTTTCATGCAATATAAAATAAGCATATCAAACAATTTTTTTTTTTATTTTTTTTTTCCAATTATAAAACCGAATTTGAGAGCTGAATTTTGGAGGTTTTGTGCTAATTTCAGAAAATATAAAACGCTTGCCGTAAAAATAATTCGAACATAATGAGAGAGTTAACATACAAGAAGCACCAGCAAGGTTAAAGGAATCCATTAGCATATTCCTGTAACAAAAGTATCATAAAATAATTAGATATTTTTCACTTAAAAGTTAATTTTAGATAAGTTATATTAGAATTGAATCTGAATTTAGCTTAATTTTGACTGAGCTATTCCTCTATTGTGTCATCATTACGCTTCAATTAAGCTCTAAGCTACCTTAAGCGATTTTATCACAAAAAATGCTCAAAAGTACAACAAATTACTTACATTTGTTCAAAGCAGAAAATGCACAGTGATTTGCCATTTGAAAAGCAAATAACACAGTAGAATTAGTACTCTAGCCCAAATGTATTTGTACTAGGAAATAGATTATGTATTAAGACATTATTATTTATTTAATAAATGTTATTTCTTATATATCTATGTGTATGAGTTGTGAATGTAAATCTTATATCAACCAAAAATGACATTTCGGACTCACGTCATCAGAATACGTGATTCTGTGAACCAACGAATGACATTCTAAATTGTCCCTAGTGATATGTAGGATGTTTATAGAGATAGACATACTTCAGGTAAGAAGCTACATATCCACACTAGTATGTTCGCAGGCTGGATGATCATGTTCTACAGATCATGGACATAGAGATGTCAAGCCTGAAATATAGGTACATGTTAGAGAACACGTACTGGACTGACCACACTATGAGAATATGCATGGTATATGTCATTAGTGATTCTCATATGAATAGTGTGCTTGTTCCTATTGATGGTGTTATGCCCTAGGCCAAAGTGTTTGTGACCTAGATGATGGATTGTAATAACAAACATAATATTTATTCTAAGATATTTCATATAATATGTGCGTATAGGTTATTTTAATATAATTAAAATAGACCATGAATATGCAATTCAGCTTTATGTCATCAAAGTGCATGACTTTGATAGTAAAACTATAAAGTGTTATGAATGTTATTCTAAATCGTCCCTGATCATTTATAGAATATTTGTGGAAACAAATATACTTGCGGATACATATAAATATATATTTATATACAAGCTATAAATGTACACCATTATATTAGTTGATTGATGATCATGTTTTACTGATCATGGATAAATAGTTATCAAGTCATTAACATAGGTATATGTTAGAGACCATATACTGGACTGACCCGCCATAAGAATGCTGCATATTTTATGTCATTAGCGATTCTTCTAACATAAAGTATTTATAGTCCTTTAACCTGAGATTGTTTCGGTTCCCAACATAAGTAATTTTATACTTTAACATAATCTAACACTTGCCTTTAACCGGGTAGTCATAACGGTTATGATTACGTATTTAATGAATCATGTAGAGGGATGAGTGCAATCAAGACGGGATTTGTTCCTCTCATAAATGAGAGAGATATCTTTAGGCCCCTTGATGAATTGAACTGAAGAAATGTATGGCCATACTCAAATGAATTAATAAGAGTTATTAATGTCATTTGTTCTGGTTCAGTTTAATTTGGGATCAAGAAATATTATTCGATTAATATAAGGATGACGTATTACATGCCTTATGATCGATAAAAATATCGTGTGACAAAGGGACTAAATACGTGATTGTTGATTAGGTAAATCGGATCACCGATATTCATTTAAATTGGGTAGTCATGATGGCTTGCTAGATTCCGCTCATGATTTATAGACTGTTAAGTCTATTGCCAACATTAAGTGAATCTACAGGGTCACACACAAAGAACAAACTGAAACGGGGGCAGAAAATCCTAGCGACCTATATGATGAGTTGCGTAAGAATGTCACAAAATATATTGTCATCTTATGTGATAAGATGTGATATATATGTATATAAAGACTATGAACACAAAAGATCATGTAATCTAGAAGAGTCTAGATGATGGCATATGGATAATGATGAGTGATGTCATACACATCTTTTAGTGTGAAGAGACATGACTCTTCACCTCTATATAAGGACGTAGAGGGCTCCAAATTCACAACACACCACATCATTCTCTCTCTCATATTTTCACATTCTCTTTTGTGAGACAAAAGAGAGAAAATATACTTTCTAATTTGTATGACAAGATTATGAAAGGGTGCTTTCCTTTTGTATGACAAAATGAAAGAGTGCGATTATATGAGAGGAATTATATACATCTTTTGTGAAATAAAATAAGAAGAAGAAAAAGAGTTTTCTTGTGTAAGAGGAGAATAAGTTACTAGCATATATATTGTTGTTCTTCCCGTTTTAAGAAGTTTGTTCATGTGGATACCGGTAGAGGCGTTCGTACTTTCAGCGCTTGTGATCTATTCGGCCTAAGAAAATGAGAACGAGTTGTTGAGAGTTTCGGTGGAGACCGATTGTGTGTGCAGTAGATGACTTCCGCACGATCCGACCTAAACGGCCTAGACGGACGGAAAATCGGCTAGGACGGTATCCGATTTAGAGGTGCATGGACAATACACATGGTTTGAGCGTCACGGATTAAGCGTAATCTGAAAAGTATCTTTAAGATTTATTTCTTTGATTTAACCGATACACACGAATCCTAGGATTGGTTTTTGACGAAATTTTTGTTTTCTTCTGCGTTATGCACGTCCGAAACCCAACAATGGTATTAGAGCGACGTACGTGTTTCGGTTAAATTGAGACGGTATATATGAGATATATACTATTTAGATACTATTTATAATTTTGATTTATAATTATAAGGCTTGCATATAGAGTTTTCAAGCGTTGAATATTCTTAATCGAAAGGATGCGAAGGTTTGGGGATTCATGAAAGAGTTCATATAATGATTAATTCATGAAAGGTCATTAGTCTCTTTTGAAGAGATTACAAGATGGTTAAGTTTGTTTCATCTGGCCGTGTCTCATTTGAAGAGATTATACAATGGCATCCCCTCATATAGATGCAACAAAGAGAATATGATTCAAAAGTTGTATCAAAAGGCTTAAACCTAAAGTATGGGATCCAAGAGTTGCGTCAAAAAAAAAGTGCGACCAAAGGATATGATCCAAAGGTTGCGAGCAAAAGTTATGACCAACATGTGCGACTAATGGGTGCGACCAACAGATATGACCAAAAATTATTTCCAAGAGATGCGATCAAAAGATGCGATGAATGGATGTGATCAAGAAGTTGTGTCCAAAAGATGCCGCCAAGAGATGCGATCCAAGATTTGCGGCAAAGAGGTGCGACCAAAGGATATGATCCAAAGGTTGCGAGCAAGAGTTGTGACCAACATGTGTGACTAACGGGTGCGACCAACAGATATGACCAAAAGTTATGTCCAAGAGATGCAATCAAAAGATGCGATGAATGGATGTGATCCAGAAGTTGTGTCCAAAAGATGCCGCCAAGAGATGCGATCCAAGAGTTGCGGTGCGACCAAAGGATATGATCCAAAGGTTGCGAGCAAGAGTTGTGACCAACAGGTGCGACTAACGGCTGTGACCAATAGATGTGACCAAAAGTTATGTCCAAGAGATGCGATCAAAAGATGCGATGAATGGATGTGATCCAGAAGTTGTGTCCAAAAGATGCCGCCAAGAGATGCGATCCAAAGGTTGAGTCCAAGAGTTGCGACCAACGGGTGCGACCAAGTATGCGATCCAAATGTCACATCCAAGAGTTGCGTCAAAGAGGTGCGACTAAAGGATATGATCCAAAGGTTGCGAGCAAGAGTTGTGACCAACAGGTGCGACTAACGGGTGTGACCAACAGATGTGACCAAAAATTATGTCCAAGAGATGCGATCAAAAGATGCGATGAATGGATGTGATCCAGAAGTTGTGTCCAAAAGATGCCGCTAAGAGATGCGATCCAAAGGTTGAGTCCAAGAGTTGCGACCAATGGGTGCGACCAAGTATGCGATCCAAATGTGACATCCAAGGGATGCGTCAAAAGGTTGTGTCTAAAGAGTTGCGGCCAATGGGTGCGACTAAAGGTTGTGACCAAAAGGTCCCACTAACGGGTGCAGTCAAAGGGTATGACTAAAAGTGTGACCAATGGATGTGATCCAAATGTCACATCCAAAAGACGCGATGAAAGCTTGCGACCAACGGATGCCACCAAGAGGTGAGACCAACGGGTATAATCGACATGCGTAACCAATAGGTACGATCGAAAAGGTGCAATCACAAGATTTGTGACCTCTTGAATAGTTGTGTCTGCATGAATGGGTGCGGGTGCATACCATGAATTATCTAAATGGTGCATCTGATGCATTATTTCATGAAAAGTTGCATGTAATGCATTGAATTCATGAAAAGATGCATATGATGCATTAATGTATAGAAAAATGTGTGTTGACTGTGGACTATGTCGACTGTTGATTGTATTTGATGGTGTTATGCCCTAGACCAAAGTGTTTGTGACTTAGATGATGGATTGTAATAATAAACATAATATTTATTCTAAGATATTTCATATAAAATGTGCGTATAGGTTATTTTAATATAATTAAAATAGACCATGAATATGCAATTCAGCTTTATGTCATCAAAGTGCGTGACTTTGATATTAAAACTATAAAGTGTTATGAATGCTATTCTAAATCGTCCCTGGTCATTTATAGGCTATTTGTGGAGACAAATATACTTGCGAGATACATATAAATATATATTTATATAAAAGCTATAAATGTACACCAAGTATATTAGTTGATCGATGATTATGTTTTACCGATCATGGATAAATAGTTATCAAGTCATTAACATAGGTATATGTTAGAGACCATATCTTTGGATCGACCCGCCATAAGAATGCTACATGTTTTACGTCATTAGCGATTCTTGTAACATAAAGTATTTATAGTCCTTTGACCGAGATTGTCTCGGTTCCCAACATGAGTAATTTTATACTTTAATATAATCTAACACTGCCTTTAACCCGGTGGTCATAATGGTTATGATTAGGTATACAATGAATCATGTAGAGGGATGAGTGCAATCAAGATGAGATTTGTTCCTCTCATAAATGAGAGAGATATCTTTAGGCCTCTTGATGAATTGAACTGAAGAAATGTATGGCCATACTCAAATGAATTAATAAGAGTTATTAATGTCATTTGTTCTTTGTTCAGTTTAATTTGGGATCAAGAAATATTAATCGATTAATATAAGGATGGCGTATTACATGCCTTATGATTAATATAAGGATGGCACGACAAAGGGACTAAATACGTGATTGTTGATTAGGTAAATCGGATCACCGATATTCACTTAAATTGGGTATTCATGATGGCTTGCTAGTGTCCGCTCATGATTTATAGACTGTCAAGTCTATTGTCAACATTAAGTGAACCTACAGGGTCACACACAAATAACAAACTGAAACGGGAGAAAATTCTAGCGACTTATATGATGAGTTGCATAAGAATGTCACAAAATATATTGTCATCTTATGTGATAAGATGTGATATATATGTATATAAAGACTATGAGCACAAAAGATCATGTAATCTAGAAGAGTGTAGATGATTGCATATGGATAATGATGAGTGATGTCATACACATCTTTTAGTGTGAGGAGACATGACTCTTCACTCTATATAAGGACATAGAGGGCTCCAAATTCAATAGACCACATCATTCTTTCTCTCATTATTTCTCATTCTCTTTTGTGAGACAAAAGAGAGAAAAATATCCTTTCTCATTTGTGTGACAAAATTACGAAAGGGTGCTTTCCTTTTTGTATAACTACGAAAGGGTGCCTTCTTTTGTATGACAAAATGAAAGGGTGCGATTATATGAGAGGAATTATATACATCTTTTGTGAGATAAAATAAGAAGAAGAAAAAGAGTTTTCTTATGCAAGAGGAGAACAAGCTACTAGCATATATATTGTTCTTCTTCCCGTTTTAAGAAGTTTGTTCGTGTGGATACCGGTAGAGGCGTTCGTACTTTCGGCACTTGTGATCTATTCGGCCTAAGAAGATGATAACGGGTTGTTGAGAATTTCGGTGGAGGCCAATTGTATGCGCGGTAGATGATTTCCGCACGATCCGACCTAGACGGCCTAGACGGACGGAAAATCGGTTAGGTCGGTAACCGGTTTAGAGGCGCATGGACAACACGCATGGTTTGAGCGTCACGGATTAAGCGTAATCCGAAAGGTATCTTTAAGATTTATTTCTTTGATTTAACCGATACGCACGGATCCTCGGATTGGTTTTGGACGGAATTTTTTATTTTCCGCTGCGTTATGCACGTCTGAAACCCAACAGTATTGATTGTTAATTGTTGATAGTTACTACACTAATTTACCCCTTGACTATTGACCATTGAACTGGTCAAAAGTTGATCATGACCTAGTCAAAATGTTGACCATTGAGTGGTGACCTTATCAAATATTAATCGTTGACCTTGTCAAATGTTGACCAAATCAAATATTGGTTTTTAACTTGTCAAATATTGACAATGACGACCACACCTCGAATTCGCATTCGTAAGCCTTATATATATATATATTTTTTTATAAATGGGCAAATAATCGAAACATAATATGATTATGTTTATATTTGATATATTTGTTGATACGTGTTGATATAATGAAAGAGTTCATTAGGCATAACACATCCATCATGGAGATCTAGGAGTTCATTGTCCATCGTGAATACATCATTAAGATGACAAGTTCATTGTATGACCGTGTAAGTTCCACTTAACGCTGGCAACGATCTTCTAAAGATCGTAAGTCATGAGTAACCTCTAGACTGATGTCATGACTATCTATGTTAAATGAAATGATCAGCGATCATAAACCTATCTGAAAAAACATTTGCTTATTCCTTTTGTTTTACGATATATGTCTTGATCATAAGGCATGGAAGTATGTCATCCTTGAGTCTGATCAAAGTCTCTTTCCTGATGAAGAATTAGACTGAATAAATACAAAATGATATTAACAACACATTTTAATCCATTTTGAGCATGGCAATGCATTTCCTTCAGTCCTAGTTCATCAGGGGGCCCAGAGATATCTCCCTCTTAACGAGAGGAACAAATCCCATCTTGGTCACTCACATTCCTCGTCATGATTCAGTGCATACCTAATGATGACCGTAATGATCATCCCGTTACGGATGACGTAAGATCATATTAAAGTATGTAGTTCCTCATACAGAAATCCATGGTGACCTCGGGTCATAGGAACAAGCACATATTCATATGAGAATCACTAATGACATATACCATGCACATTCTCATAGTGTGGTCAGCCCAGTACGTGTTCTCTAACATGCACCTATATTCCAGACTTGACATCTCTATGTCCATGATCAGCAGAACATGATCATCCAGTCTGCGAATATACTAGTGTGGATATGTAGCTTCTTACTTGAATATTCAATATATGGTTGAAGGTATAAGATCTAATTCTTAATTTTATTATTTATGTGAATGTCATAAGCAAGAATACTTTCTTACATGTTGAACATTTCAACGTATGGGTGAACGTACAGAATCTCATTCGTTTATCTTTCCATCATTCATACGAACACCATGAGGAAGAACATTTCTTGCACATCGAATTCTTTCAATATTTTACCAATGTGTTTTATCTTACAACCAGAAGTCTGTATAGACTTCAACACCTAATTATTAGGATTTGTAAGTTGTTGTAATGCAGGAAGATTGTTATACTCCCACTGAATTTCTTGAAATCAAGATGGTCGCATCTATTTTCATTAAGTCAGATTCTTCAATTTACTTTGTCAAATAGATTCATCCTGAGATGCTTGCTTTATTCCATGAATTTACCTTTCAGAATTCTTGCGATCACAAAACTCTTGCCATGTATCAAAGATACATCCACAGTACAGTTCCTATAAAGGAATGTGAGTTTTGTATCCTTGTTCCATCATTCACAATCACATTGTGCTATAGAAGTTAGAATTCGTAATAGCAACAATTGAGAAAGTCATTTTACTATAGCCCATACTATATCTACTTTCTTTGCTCTTTTTAGATTATCCATGTACTGTATACAATGGTCATCAAGTCATTGGATAGTCCAATCAAGTTTCAAACATGATCGCTTGTATATGCGCTGAATCTCAGTTCTCACGGTCCAACCATTTTGAGAACATTGTCTCTTCACAGTCTACTCGGCAGAAAGTCGACTCATCCTCTATGAGTATCTTTTATGAGAGATCATATCTCTCAGCCTAACGTCTACCATGTCTATGAGGAGGATCTTATGTTTCAAGTATCGCCTTATCAACTACTTGATAGCCTCATTAATGGTTCATCAGTAGTATGTGGACCTCGAGCCTTTCGAGATGTACTACACTTACACTGCTTTTTTAGGAGATGAGATCTCTTTTAAAGAAGTCTGAATTATGAGTAGCAAACAATTTGAACTCATAATGGATGTAAAACAATATCGAGTTGATATTCCAGAAAGATTGTTGTGTTGACACTGTCAAACCATTTGACACGAGTCGTACTTCAATCTTTAAAGATATTTTGGGACTATCCCAAACCCATATTCAGTGATTAGTATAAACCTATAAGAGTCTCGGAGTCATAGATTGAATCTTATCCAATAAGTTTCATTTCCTTCTTTATATATGTGTACATCGTGAGATGCTGCATATAGAATTAATTGTGAAACCTTTTCCAAAATTTCTAAGATAATTGTCAAACTATTGACTCAAATACTTGCCACTTCGATCTGATCGAAGTGCTCTTATTATCTTGTCAAGGCGATGTCGAATTTCATTCTTAAATGTTTTGAGCATTTCAAATATTTTGTGTTTCATTAAGTAAACCTTTTACCTAAAACACTTTAATATGAAAATCTGATATTCCTTATTTCTAGCCAGCTTACTTTTTGTCTCTCATGCATCTATATGCATGAGACTAACCCATCAACTTCGTGATGGTTGCCCATTCTTGTCATCCTGTTCGATAAATAAAATTCGCACGTCTCAATTGATCCTAGATCCATTGAGTCAAACTTTCCACATAGGGTGGAGTTTTAGAAATATGATTCTTATTTTGTGACTTAGATGACATTGCTAGAAGTATGAAATCAATGGACTTATTATTTAGCATATAAAGGTTATTTTCTAAGTGAACATTTCAAATAGACAAATCTAGGAAAATTTTATTATTCCAAATAATAAATTTTACAACCATTTTAATGCTAATGTCGATATAACATTTATTTCATTATAAGTAGGTTGTCTTCTCCTCAAGCTAATCTCCTACTTCTGAGTAATATCCTGCACATTCAAAATGTGAGAATTACAGTGGATATCCAATATCCAAGTAGAGATTTAGAAAGAGGAATACCTGAAATGGAAGCCAGTGATTCTTCTTCTTGACATATCTTACATCCTGCTCTCCAGTGATCACGCATAGAACATGCAATCACTTCTTTCGATTTCTCAGGTTTAGGCCACTCCTTGTCTTTACCTTGATCCAGCTCTCCCATGCGGCTTGTCTATTCAACTCCTTTTCCCTTTTAATCCTGAGGGCATCAATGACAACTTTTGCCTCTATGTCCTTCTCTGCCTCTTTAAGCATCTTATGCAATTCCGTGATTGTCATCTCCATTCGACGCTTATGATATTCAGTAATGAACAAATTATAGCTCGGAGGAAGCGATTCAAGAATCATGTCAATCGCGAATTTCCTTGGAATAGGTGAACCAAGTCTCTCTAAGTAATCAATGTGACTTCTCATCTTGAACACATGAGTATCCACAGAGGAGCCATCAGCCATCTTGCTCTTGATTAATAACTTGGTGACCTTGTAACGCTGAATATTAGTCTGCTTTCGGAATATTTCCTAAAGCACCTTGATCATATCATAGGCATCCATGAAACCTATATGCTTCCGAAGCTTAGATTTCATTCCTGCTAACATCATCCAGGCTACTTCATCGGAATCATCAATACACTTCTGATAAGTATCTTGAACGACTCTAGAAGCGGTCGAAGGCGGTGAATTTGGGATGGGTGTCTCAAGGACATACAACTTTCCTTCATTCTTGAGAATAATTCTTAGAGTCCTGAGCCATTCAGGGAAGTTTGTGCCATCGAGCTTATCCTTCTCAAGGATAGATCGCAAGTCCGTAAATTTCGAACTTATTCTACAAGTTTAATATGCAATGTAAAGTTTATTATTTAAAATTAGAATTATTCTAATTTTGTTTCCTATATTATACTCCGACTATATTTCTTCAAATCAACTACCTTCAGTAGTATTGATTAGGAAACTTCAAATAAATGAGGTTTCATAGTGAGTCAAGATCCGTATTTCATTGAGTATTAAGTGCGCTTTGGCGCAACCCTCAATGCACAACTATTTAGGTAGGAACACTTCCAATTGTATCATATACAACTTTTTCTTTTTATGGAATGAGCATCATATGCCCGGTGTATTATTCCATCTTGTGCCCTGAGCCCAAGTCCGACTTGCTTGCTCAGTTAAGTTTAACCATGTATGATTATCAGCGAAATAGAGTCTAGCACACTCAACTTTGGCATGACCCATGCTGGACGCCATTTCCCGCATACCCTCCTTTACAAAGACAATCCTCCATATGCTCAGCTTTGGCATGAGCCACATGGAAGACTGTCTAAGTATCGAGAGCTTTTGTGATATGGGGCGCACTTCCTTACTTAACATTCTGAAGATTTTTTCTTTTAGATTTATAAATATCAACATCACATAAACTAAGTTAAATATGGTACAAACACTCAAAAAATCACTCCCAAGTCTCATTTTTCTCCCTCTCAACCAAAACAAATGCTACATGAAATAATTGACCATTTGGGTCTTTAGCGATTGCCGTTAGTAAGATTCCTAGGTATTTTTCGGTTAGAAATGTTCCATCTACTGTTAAAACGGGTTTGCAAAACTTGAAACCATGAAGTGATGGGCTGAATGCCCAAAACAATCCTTCAAACTCGGTCTTACCATTACTATTTATAGCACCAAATCTAAAAGAGTAATGAGTACCGACATTTGCAGCTTTTATTGCCGCCATATATTCAGGGAGCAAATTATAAGTATTTTTCCAACCCCCGAATAAGAATCTTATCGCGTGTTGCTTCGCGTGCCAAGCCTTCCAATACGATATGCTATATTCATACTTCATTTTAATGGTTTCTATTATTGTTACGGGTTTAATTGCTAAATCCGCTCTAACGATATCTACAACTACCCCCCCCCCCCCCCCAAACAAGCGCACTGGTTAATTGTTTGTGGTTATTTATAGGTGTATGGTGGTTGCATATGTGTGGTTGCATAAATATTTTAATCTGTCATAATTCTTATTTATTTATTGATGCATGCAGCCTCCAATTACATCTGTCGACTTCATGTTTAAGCTTGCAGTGCACAATATATCTCTCTTTGTCTGAACTAGCGACTTCAATTTTTCGGTGCCACATCACTCTATATAATCTTATAGCCGTTTGTAACTCTGATTTCGTTTCAAATTTCTGACCCTTATATAATATTTCATCCCCTTCATGCGTACTACTTCCCGATAGAATATCATTTCTCGCAAATTCCCACATTGAAGTATCTTCGAACTCCGCCGCCGGTGGATCGCCGAAAGTCCCCACACTACCCATCTAATCTTTTTCTGTATAAATAAATCATGTATGATGGTTCATTCCCTCCCTTTCTGCTTCGCCATTTCCATATATTTCTTCTTCGTCTTCTGGACCCATTTCTGGTTCCTCATCTAATTCAACTTCATCACCTTCATCTTCAAATACCCTACTATCAAATATCAGAAATTCACCCTCACAATCTCCATTATTCATTTTATTATTTATGGGTTCTAATCTCTCATTCTCATCCGCATTTGTAACTACAGTTGTTCTACTACTAGTTCATGTCTGTGATTCTTTACTTGGTTCTCGATCAACATATATGTCTAATACGACCAACCAATATTTTCATAAATTTCATAATACAATTGGACATAATTTCTATTTGTAGCTGTACTTTCTGGTAGAACAGCAAGCTCAAATGGATTGTAACTGCAGTCATTGGTGTTTTGAACAATCCGACCATCGTAATATAGAAATATTACTGAGTTTTGTGCCATCTTCTTTCAAATATCTATTTTTTCTTCTCTGCAATAATATTTCAACAACTCAAAAAAATATATACTAAATTGAACTAATTAATAAGTTTTAAAAATAATTCTATAATAAATTACACATTTCCTTCTTCCTTTTCTTTAACTTGCTTTTGCCTCCCCTAATTTTCCTCTATTTTTCCTTTTATTTTGGCTCAAAATCACCTTCAAATAGTCTCAAAATCGCTTTTCATTATTGGGGGCGTCGTTTAGGTTAGATTGGGGAAGAGAGAGAAGGGGCATGTATTTATACTACTAACAGACCCATCAGGCTATTCCGCCACTAATGGTGGCGGAACAGGGGGTATTTTTTTGCGTTTTTTCAGTCAAGGATGGGGGAAATTTTGGGCCGTGGCGGAACAGGTGATATATGCACCTGTACGCCATAAGGAGTGGCGAAACATGGGGTATTTTTTGCGCTTTTTCAGTCAGGGTGAAGGAAAAAATTTAGCATGTTCCGCCACTATTTAGTGGCAGAACAGGCTAAATATGAACTTGTTCCGCTAGTGATAGTGGCGGAATAGGTCAATTCTTCAATTTTTTGGCTAATTAACAATTTATGAGCCATATTTAGCCGTTAGTATAGTTAAAAAATTTATTTAACATGTTCCGCCACTACTAGTGGCGGAACAAGATTTTTTATACTAATTAATCATGTTTAGCCCGCCAAATGGGTCGATTTTGGAAAAAAAAGAAATTGTATATGTTCCGCCACTAGTAGTGGCGAAACAAAATCTGTATAGTGGCGGAAATGATAGTTACAACATTATTTTCAAAACAGTGACAAGTATTGATTTATTTTTGAAAATGTATATTAAAAAAAAAAAATCTGTGTATCCCTACAAAATAGGAAATATCAAGATTTAAAGTTTTTAGAAAATAGAAACTATTTTTGGGTGGAAAGTCATTAGAAAAAGCTTTACTACAGCAAATAAGAGCAGTCTACGAAGAGGTGTCACTGGTCACTAGTAAATGGTCACTCTGTTTGCAAACAAGTATCGATCAAATCAGCTATTTATGCGCCCATTCAATAATCTAATAGCTACAGCAAGTTCAAAATAACAATACTAACAAAAGGTAGATGAAGAAAAAAGCAGTCTGCTTAGAATGGCTGAACAAGGCATTCCACTTGCAGTTATCTTGATTAAGATAGAATATGAAATTCTACAGCGTAGTAACTTGTAAGATAAGGTTTCATCATATCTTTGCATGTACTTCATTACCATATCGCTTATCTTATATCTTTGCATGTACTTCATTACCATATTGCTTATCTTAGTGATAATTCATTTAACATTCAATGAGAAGCATACGAAGCTGTTCCTAGAGCCTAGAATTTCTCGTCAGTGTAGAACCATTACCAATGAAATGGAACAGGAACATAAGAACTGGCAAAAATAAAAGCTAAAATGGCAAAAAAATCTACAACAAGAATATATATGCTCGTTACAAAAGCTCCAAATTAATACAAACAACATGATTATTTCAACTCACTAACATCTCAAAACAAGATTTAAACATAAACATTACATGGGGGCATCTGGATCCAGCCTCTTTTGAATTGCAGCTGCAGCCTACGAAATAAAATACAAGTCAGATTTTCCTTTTCTTTTTTCTTTTTTTTAAAATTTGAACTAGTGAAAGAAATAAGTTTTTAAGTTCATACCTCATGATTTCCCAATCTGTACTGCAAAATCATTTCTTCCCTAAGTAGAGCTTGCTCTTTCATTGCTTGAGCCTACAAATTCACACACACAAAAAATAATTAAGGGTTTTGCTGCAAATTCAAAAAGATTTAACCATTTACCTGATAAATAAATAACAATATTATAAAATTAATTTATCCATTTCATTTTACCATTCCACTTTGCATGGAGCGCTTCAAAGCCTCCACTTCTGCTTCCTTTTGCTTTTCACGTTCTCTCATCAACTCTAACCTACACACACATAAATAAATAAAAAATTAAAACAGACATTACGAGAAATTATCATGAATAAAAAATTAAATAAATATGGTATTTTACAAACTAGTACTTTCTCTGCTCTTCATCATTGAAAATTGTGCGCTCACTTTTTGGAAGTCTCTTTATACCCTTTTTCATTTCCTTCTCTATTTCATGGTGATGATATGCCTCCAAATTATAATACCTGCAATAAATTAAGGCGCATTAATAATATAATAAGTTAAGCTGGTTCAAAAATGTGATAAAAATGTATGACTTAAGACTTACTTTTTAGATGGAAATGTAGCTGTGTTGTGGTCCTCCATGAATCTGCATTAAAAACAAGGTTAAGCAAAATGATTTTTCAATATTTGAAACTTAATTTAATGAAGAAAAGACTGACTCTTTAAACATCTGTTTTTCTTCCCAGTTTGACAATGACTCCAAATTAACCTGTTAATTGTATGAAAATTATCACAAATTGTTATAATCTTAAGCTATTATTATAAAAAATAATAATTCTTGAATTACCTGCTTGACTTCTGAAAGCCATGCAGTAAATTCCGGTCTCTTATTCCTGCAAAAAGATAACACAAAATCGCAAAAAAATCAATTGAATTGAAGTACTCAACTTTATATTAGGGCCTTAATTCAGCAATAAGCATGAGTTAAGAAGAGAAGAAACTTCTTTTGAGGAAGAAAATCTGATATACTCACCACATATCAGTTTCTCTAATGATTCCATACTTTCCCCATGAATTTGTGACTGCGCCTGTCTTGCCTTTATCTTTCTGCTTCTGCTTCTCCCTTCTCCTCTTCTTCTTCTCCTTCTTCTTCTCTTTAATCTCCCTTTTTCTCTTCCTCTCTTTGTGTTTCCTCCTCCTCTCCTCCTTCTCTCTTCTCTTTCTCCTCTCCCTCCTTGAATCCGATTCAGAATCCAACTCTGAGTCAGAATCCGAAGAAGACTCCTCTTCACTATCGGATTCCGACCTGCTCCTCCTAGACCGCCGCCGTGAGGAGCTCCGACTCAGACGTCTCTTCTTACCCTTTGATCGACGCCGGTCATCTTCAGATTCACTCGAGGAGGAGGAGAAATCTTCCTCGTCGCTGCTGGAGTCGTGCTTTCTATGTCGGGATTTCTTGTGGCGATCTCGCTTTTCGAGTTTGCTGCCGTCAGGTCCTGGCGATGGAGCTCGATCATCATCCTTATCCGTCTCGGCCATGTCTAGGGTTTTGCTATTTGTCTGTGCTTTTATCTTCAGTATTTTGGAAGAGAGAGTTCTCGATTCAGAACCCTGGAAATGTGAAGGTTTTTGAGGTGAGATGGATTAGCAAAATCTGGCCCCGACCTGAAGAACCGACCGGCCCACCCGAACCCGAACCCAAACTCAAACTCAACTCAAAACCCGACCCGAACTCAAATAATCGGAAACCCGAAATACCTAAAACTCGTATGATCTGTCGAATTAATTAAATCTGAATGACATAAATTTACATATAATAAATAAAATGTCATGAAATTATTGATTTCATTATAGTATTATATATTGTTTAATAATATTTTATTATGTCTTTATAATGCTAATATAGAATTTTAGAAAGTTATATATTATTTATTTTGATTCTAAGACATAAGTATAGTTTAGTAATTTTAAAAATGTATGAAATAATAATCAAGGACGCATGATACGATTTAGACTAACTAACGACTATCTAGCATCACATACTATCCAAATGACTCAAAAGTAAAATACAAATGTATCTGACCAAATGCACAAACTCGATTGACCCGAAATACTAACCTGATTGACATAAAACACTTCAAATAATCCATAATACATATTGTAACAATCTGAAACACTAGCCTAAAATAACGAAAACTTAGACCTATATGATCTGACCCGAACTTGATTCAATCCACCCATTTTCCACCTCTATGGATGATTGATCTTCTGTGGGTACAACTTAGTGATAGTTTTAAATATAGATTTACTAAAAATCCCTTTATAACAGGCTAAAAATTGGAAATACCCAGCCCAATATTCAATTTAATTTGGATTTAGCTTGGGCTTATATATTATTTGTTTCATAACGTATACTCGCATGGTCTATTCAAATGAGATTTGACTTGAGCACATTTTTATTTACTTTTTCCGCTCCTTGACAATCCGGGGCGCCTGCTTCGTAGAAAAGTTGAATTTTCCTAAAAATATTAGGACATGAGAATCACTTTTTCATGATTATTATTTCATAGAAATTTTACATGACAATAATATCACATTTCCATGGCAATATTATTTTATCACATTTGTGGGAAAATTATTCTTACAAAAAATGGTGCCAATGTTACAGTCTCATGCTTATTACCAAATAACCTGATTTGTTATGTTAATTTTTATTTACTTTCATATCATCATCATCATCATCTATTATTTTTATTATTATTATTATTATTATTATTATTATTATTATTATTATTATTATTATTATTATTATTATTATTATTATTATTATTATTATTATTATTATTACATACAATTTAATTATAAAAATAGAATATAACCAAAATAGTTATAATAATAGTTTAATAGTTAAATTTAGAAATTAAATTCTATATTATTTATATTCATTAAATGATTGTTTAAAATTGAGTTGTATTTTTTTTTTTTTTTTTTAATTTATAGGAAATTTGTTATGATTTAATTAAAATAGAAATTATAATGTACGAAAATAATAATAAATATATAATTTTGTAGAAAATAATATTTATTCGAAATTATGTGACATAAAGTTAGTAAAATTTTATAATTAAATATAGTTGATTTTTTATACTAGTATCATGGGGATATTATGTAGGATTAGTGCCCTAGGCCAAATGTATTTGTATTAGGAAATGGATTATGTATTAAGACATTATTATTTATTCAATAAAAGTTGTTTCTTATATATCTGTGTGTATGAGTTGTGAATGTAAATCTTATATCAACCAAGAATGACACTTCGGGTTCACGTCATTAGAATACGTGATTTTGATAGTAGAAGTGTGAACCAACGAATGACATTCTAAACTGTCCCTAGTGATATGTAGGATGTTTATAAAGATAGACATACTTCAGGTAAGAAGCTACATCTCCATACTAGTA
The DNA here is from genome assembly GCA_024447665.1 of Juncus inflexus. Classification (NCBI taxonomy): domain Eukaryota; kingdom Viridiplantae; phylum Streptophyta; class Magnoliopsida; order Poales; family Juncaceae; genus Juncus; species Juncus inflexus. Next base: position 7,115,776 of record JAJHPC010000006.1, read on the forward strand.
TATTCGCAGGCTGGATGATCATGTTCTGCTGATCATGGACATAGAAATGTCAAGCATGGAATATAGGTACGTGTTAGAGAACACATACTGGACTGACCACACTATGAGAATATGCATGGTATATGAATAGTGTGTTTGTTCCTACGACCTGAGGTCAGCATGGATTCATGTATGTAGAACTGCATACTTTAATATGATCCTACGTCATCCATAACGGGATGATTATTAAGGTCATCATTAGGTATGCACTGAATCATGACGAGGAATGTGAGTGACCAAGATGAGATTTGTTCCTCTCGTCATGAGGGAGATATCTCTGGGCCCCCTGATGGACTAGGACTAAAGGAAATGCATGGTCATGCTCAAAATGGATTAACATGTGTTGTTAATATCATTTTGTATTTACTCAGTCTAATTCTCGATCGGGAAAGAGACTTTGATCAAATTCAAGGATGACATATTACCGTGCCTTGTGATCGAAACCTATATCATAGAATAAAATGAATAAGCAAATGTCTATTCAGATAGGTTTATTATCGCTGATCATTTCATTTAACATGGGTGGTCATAACATCAGTCTAGAGGTTACTCATGACTTACGATCTTTAGAAGATCGTTGCCAGCGTTAAATGGAACCTACACGGTCACACAATGAACTCCATTCGTACGGGATAAATATGCCTCAAAACAGTGATACATATGATGTATAAATTGGTGAACAAAATAATCAATCATTGGATAATTGATTGAACAAAACAGTACCATTCCGTTTGCGACAGAATAGTTCTGTTCCCAACGGAATATATATGGAAACTGTAATAACCTTAGCTGCCAAGCATTCCGTTATGGAAATACCTATTCCGTTGGCAACGGAATAAGCACATATTAGGATTTTTAGTTATGGTAACTGAGCAATCGTTCGCCTCTCTCTCTAGTATAAATAGAAGGGCAGAGCCTCTCTATTCGATACACAACTCAGTAGCCTTAGAGGCCGTCTATTACACAGAAAAGAGAGAGAAAGTTTTGAGAGATATTCGGAAATTATTTCCGGACTTGTCTAGCCAAGTCCGGTTATTCCGTACGTCTGAAGTTCGCGTGGATACGAGTAGAGGTTCTCTATCTTGAGAACTTGCGAGCGATCTATCTTGAGACTAGATCTTTTTGGACCTCGATCTATTTTGACCAACTTGAGGTCGTAACTCGTAAGGATATTATAACTTTTGTGATAATACCTCAATAGTTGCATTTCAATAGTAATTCGTAATTCCATATATACAATAATTATTATTTTTTTAATTGAATGCAAATGTCTTTTTAACGCACTTCTATTTCAATATCAATAAGACTAGGATAATATTCCTGCTATGCTGCAAATATGTTAATTTTATTATGTATTTCAATATAAAATACATAGAATTACAATTATGAAAAATCAAAATAAGATTTAAAATCAATTCATTCATTTTCAAATAAATAATATAGAATAATTATGTTGAATAAGTTGACTATTTTTATTTATAGTTTTGCACACGTCATAAGATATTTTACATATAATTATTTATATATTTGTACATCACATCTAATTTTGTAAGGGCCGGTAACTCTATATAACAAATTTATGTATGAAAAATTAAAAAATATAAATGATAACTTCAAGGAAAGAGAAAAAATATATATTCCTGCTATTCGACAAAATGATAATTAATTTATAATCTCAAATTAAGTTTACATCAAAAGAGCAAAAAAAAAAAAAAAATTTGATGCTAAAAAAACGAAAATTTATTTTGAAATTTCAATAGAAGCACCAAAAGATTTAATTTAAGATGATTTATATTTTTTTGGAAAAGAGAAAAAATAATTTGAAATGAAAAATTAGTGAGAATTCAAAATATGGAGAAAATTACAATTTTATATTTGAGGATTTTAATAGCAAAAATAAAATGTTTCATTACGAAATATTATTTTATGGAAAAAAATATATTTATGTTTTAATGAATGAAGTCCATATTCTATTTATATTAATATGTGAATATAACTATGAACCATAATTCATTGGAATTATCGATTAAGATCCGATAACTAAGATATAATTTCAACAGTCGCGATCAGATGTAAAATATCACACACCAAAAACAGTAATCATTGCTATAAATCTTAGTATGAGATATAAACATGGCACCATAAATCAAAATAAAAAAATAAATTCAATTGTGCATATGTAACCATTTTATTTAATTAAAGTGTTGAAATAATTGAGATTATGCCTCTTAACAATGCTCAAAAGAGTTGAAAAATAAAGGGGAATTTATTAGAAACCCCTTAACTTTTATCAATTTTATCAAAATTCCTCTAACTTTTTATATTTTTCAAAAAAAAAAAAACTTATACAATTATTTTTTTCCCCCTCACTTTTTCATCTAATGTTTGGTTATGTTTTAAAAAAACCATTGTACCCTTCTATCTTAGTTAATCAACTCTTATATGTTTAATGCAAATTAATATATACTTAACACATATGCTATATATTATTTCGTACTAATTATGTATTAATTATTATTTCAATTATTCGTGTCTTTTTATTATAATATATATCATAAATAATATTACTATATTTAACTATATATTATTTATTTAGTAAATATATTTTAGTTACCATTTTCAGTATTTAAATTTTTTTAAATACTAAAAAACTAGGGGATATGTTCAAATTAAATATAGAAAGAAGATTTTTTTTGGGTAAAAAACCTTAATTAACATATAACTAACAAAATAAATAATATATAATATGATAATAATAAAATAAAAATGAATATCTTCTTTTTCTATGATATGCTCTAACAATAAAAATAACATGAATATTTGAAATAACAATTAACATATATTATATTATTTATTTGTTAACTATAGCTTATTTTATATTTGTTATATAACATTTATTTAACTAATATTTAAGGGCAAAATGGACATTGTAGAATATATAACTTAACAAGAGATGGAAAAAGTAGAGGGAGGGGCTTAAAAATATCTTTTCACTTATAGTGGTTTTTTCGAGAGTATCTAAAATGTTGTTTTTTAAATAAATTCTAAAAATATTAGGGGGTTTTTAAAAAATTTCCCAAAAATAAAGGGTAGGGTAAATTATTTACCCACATACATCAGCAACTTCAAATAATGAAAAATATATATTTTTTGCTCTTTAACTTTAAATATTAAATTGTAGCATCACATTTACACGGTATTATTCTACCAACTTGAAAACAGGGATTCACATTAATACCTCTACAGCAAGAATAGAGGACTTTTGTGTAAGTTTCGATATTATAAGGGTCTTCTGCAAAATATCCCCCGAAAATAGTGAGAAAGGGACAATGTGACATGTGTAGGGAAAGATAGAGAAGATAGAAACAAAACCGGAGCTCCTTTCACTGTGAACTCAATCAACACGCAGCAGCAAAGCGCAGACACCAAACCTCTCTCCCTCCTCACCTAATCCGTCGTCGTCAATGGCCGCCACCGTCGTCGAATCGCTCCCAACAGCATACCCTCGCCACGGTCTACTTACCGCCAGCCCAAAGCCGAGATCTGCCGCTCCTCCCGTTACCCTTCTCCCTCAAGGACTAAGGGCTTCGTCCCGTCTTCAGATTTCCGTCTCAGACAGATCCACATCCAGATCCAGGCCTGTTCGTCGGAGAGTCGTTGTCTGTGAGGCTCAGAAACAGGGAACCGCCTCTCTCTCAGGTAGCTCACTGTTAAATTTTTTCTATTGTGTTAATTGACGATGGAATTACTGGATTAGAGGTATCTGGAGCTTCTTTTGGAAAAAAAACTGAGAGACTTGCAGCTTTATTTGTGTCATTTTTGCAATTAAGGACAATTTAACTAATCAGCAACATGATTTATTAGTTTAGAAGTGCTTCAGTCTGTTCTAATTAAGGAATGATATTTTTTTATCTCAATTTCCAGCGAGGGAAAGGTTGTCACAAATACGTCAGATTAAGGTTAAATTGGTACACGTTAAGCATTACATCTTTCGAAAATTCAACAAATTGAACTAAATTGGTCCACTTTAATCCTATACTGTCTTCTCTCATTCTTGTTTATCTGCCTGTAAAAACCAAAATTGCATAACAGAATAAACATACCATCAGCAACTCAGTAGCTAATAAATCATATAAGCAATAATTAATATGTGAACTTCTAACTCATAGTTTTGAATTTTTTGATTGACCATATTTCAGATATGTTTATTGTGATGCCATTAAGTCCTTATTATTTAGGTATAAATGCACCATTAGACCCTGTACTTCAATTGGATTGCAATTTAGTCCCTGTACTATTAATTGGATATGTTCGGTCCATGTACTTTATAGAATTCTGCATGGTTAGTCCCTGCCTTAGGGATCAATCAAGCACATGTTTAAAAAGTATAGGGACCAAACATATCAAATAAATAGTAAAGGGACTAAATTGTATAACATACAGGGACTAACGGTAAATTTGTCCCTATTGTTTTTCGAGTAGATATTCGATAATTCCAGCAAATTAACACATTTAAAAGACACAACTAGTAACTTAGCCAACTTTCTTCTCTCCAGTTCCAGATGTGACGAAATCAACATGGCAAAAAACCGTGATAGAGTCGGACGTTCCCGTCCTTGTCGAGTTCTGGGCATCGTGGTGCGGCCCGTGCCGCATGATTGAGCCAGTCATCGGCAAGCTCTCGAAGGTCTACGAAGGGAAGCTCAAGTGCTACAAGTTAAATACTGATGAGAACGCGGACATAGCGACGCAGTACGGGATACGGAGTATTCCCACCATGATGCTGTTCAAGAACGGGGAGAAAGTGGACGCCGTCATTGGGGCGGTCCCGGAAAATACGCTTGTGTCGTGCATTGACAAATTCGTTCAGCGGTGAATTGGTTTGGGTTTGTTGGGTTGCGTTGGTTGTGCAAGGGATTTGTGTTTAGGGGTCTCTTGATAGCTCTGTGTACATAGTTATCGGGATCTTTGTTTCCAGTGCGAATAATGTAATAAATGATGTTTATTTGTTTTTTTTTATTGCCCTTGCTTGACATATTTGTACTACTAAGACTTTCTTACTGCTTTTGGTAAGATTTTTATTTTATTTTGTTTTACTATTTGATAGGACTTTGGGAAGATACAATTCAAGTAGGGATTTTTTTTAATATATGATTTTTTTGAAAAATAATTCAATACTTGCCACTGTTTTGAAAATAATGAGATAACAATCATTTCCGCTACTCTCAGTGGCGGAACAGGCTTTGATTTGCTACTACGTGGCGGAATGTGTCAATTTTCAGTTTTGTCAACATTGGCCCATTTAGCGGGCTAAACATGATTAATTAGTGTAAAAAATCTTGTTCCGTCACTAATGGTGGTGGAACATAAATCATTTTTTTGCCACACTAACAGTTAAACATGGTGACAATTAGCCTAAAAATTGAAGAATTAGTCTATTCCGCCATTACCTATGGTGGAATAGGTGCATATTTCTCTTGTTTCATCACTGGTAGTGGCGGAACATGCCAAATTATTTTTTTGCTCTTTGATTGGAAAAACACAAAAAAATATATCCTGTAGTGGCAGAACAAGTTTAATTTAGTCAGCCTAATATTATATTAAACGGACCCCTCGTTTCAACCCGTTAAACTCATTAACCCCTTTAGCTTGTTCTGCCACTATTAGTGGGGGAACAACCTTATATTATATTAAACGGATCCCTCGTTTCAACCCGTTAAACTCATTAAACCCATTAAACCCGACGGTTCGAAAGAGAGGCGATTTGACGGCGATTTTTGGTGATAAATCTTGCCCAAAAAATAAAAAATTAGTAGAGATTAAAGGAGAAAGGAGGAAATAGGAGGAAGAAGGAAAGAAAGGTAATTGATTTGGTTTTATTTTTAGTTTAGATTTAGTAGTTGGTGTAGATATTTTATGAATTGATTGAAATTATGGTGAAATATGTTTGAATTGATTGAATTTAGGTTGATTTGATTGATATGTTTGAAATAATTGATTGAAATTAGGGTGAAAGAGGAATAAGAAAGAGGAAGAGGAAGGAAAGGAAGGTGAAGGAGAAGAAGAAGATGAAGTAGAAGAAGAAGAAAAAAATTTATTCGGCATGTATATTTTATTTAGTATTTTTATTTAAGAAATTAAGAAAATATTTAATAAATAATTTTCATTATTTAGTAATTTGAAGAAAATATATAATTTAAAATTAAGTAGTAATATATTTTATTTAGTATTTTTATTTAAAAAATTATGAAAATATTTAATAAATAATTTTCATTATTTAGTAATTTGAAGAAAAATGTATAATTTAAAATTAAGTAGTAATATATTTTATGTAGTATTTTTATTTAAAAAATTATGAATAGATTTAATAAATAATTTTCATTATTTAGTAATTTGAAGATAAAATGTATAATTTAAAATGAAACAGTAATATATTTTATTTAGTATTTTTATTTAAAAAATTATAAAAATATTTAATAAATAATTTTCAATATTTAATAATATGAAAAAAAATGTATAATTTAAAATTAAGTAGTAATTTATATCATTTTATTTTATATAAAGATGTCATATGGAGCAGATTCAAGTCGGGACGGATCCAATCAGGCGGATAAGGGAAAGGCTCTGATGGCTGAGCCTGAACGTCGGGACATATTGTCCACTGAGCGCATTATAAAATAGACACAAAATGAGACGTTTCGAAGAGGCGGTTCCATGCGGCCTATATATATATATATATTTGTCGTTTACGCAGGTGTCATGGAACTATCAGTACGAGCCGTATTTTCTGAATGCGTGCTTGTTACAAACCCTAAAGATTGGTCATATCAGTACGAGCCGTATTTTCTGAATGCGTGCTTGTTACAAACCCTAAACCCTATACAGGAGCAGTGGAGACCGGAGACATATACTTTTCATATGCCACACGGGGAAATGATCATCACGTTGGAAGATGTGTCATGTTTGTTGGGGATGCGGGTTGATGGCACGGTATTGTGTTTGAATATCAGAGACATTAGCTGGGTATTATTATGTTAGGGTTTATTATGACTCACTCAGAATCAGACTCCTCAGATGATGACTCGAGTGGGGCGGAAGAGGAGAGCAGCCGACAGAGGTCATTAGGGTTTATTATGTTAGGGTTTATTATTTTAGGGTTTATTATGTTATGGTTTATTATGTTATGGTTATTTATATTAGGGTTTGTTATGTTATGATTTGTTATGTTATAGTTTATTATGTTAGGGTTTGTGTTTATTATGCTTGCTACTTAGATGTTTTAGAAGGAAATCAAACACTAACATACATAACACAAGTTATTAAAGAAAAACAACAACATACCACAAGTTCTTAAATAAAAACAAGAACATACTACGAGTTCTTAAAAAAAAACCACTCCCAAGTCCTATCTGAAATAATACACAAACCATTGTGATTGCCGAACACGTTATCCAAATACTCAAAAAATCACTCCAAAGTCTCATTTTTCTCCCTCTCAACCAAAGCAAAAGCTACAGGAAATAATTGACCATTTGGGTCTTTAGCGATTGCCGTTAGTAAGGTTCCTAAGTATTTCCCGGTTAGAAATGTTCCATCTACTGTTAAAATGGGTTTGCAAAACTTGAAACCATGAAGTGGTGGGCCAAATGCCCAAAATAGTCCTTCAAACTCAGTCTCACCATTACTATTTATAGCACCGAGTTTAAAAAACTAACGAATACCGTCATTTGTTGCTTTTATTGCCCTCATATATTCTCTTTCCAACCTCCGAATAAGAATCTTAGCACGTGTTGCTTCGCGTGCCAAGCCTTCCAATACGATATGCTATATTTATTCTTCATTTTAACGGTTTCTATTATTGTTACAGGTTTAATTGCTAAATCCGCTCTAACGATATCTAGAACTAATCCCCCCAACAAGTACTCTGGTTAATTGTTTGTAGTCTTTTATAGGTGTATGGTGGTTGCATATGTGTGATTGTATAAATATTTTAATCTCCCATAATTTGTTTGTAGTCTTTGAAGCATGCATCCTCCAATTACATCTATTGGCTTCATGTTTAAGCTTGCAGCGCACAATATATCTCTCTTTGTTTGAACTAGCGACTTCAATTTCTCGGTGCCACATGTTAGTAGTATGCCCTAGGCCAATATATTTGAGACCTAGATGTATGGATTATGTTAAACAAACATTGTGTTTATTTAGAGATATTTTATATAATAAATGCGTATTGGTTATTTTATTTTTATTACTAAAATGAACCTTGAATATGATATCCAGCTTTATATCATCAAAGTATGTGACTTTGATAGTAAAACTATAAAGTATTATGAATGATATTCTAAACCGTCCCTGATCATTCATAGGATGTTTGTGAGACAAACATACTTTATGATAAGCTATAAATGGACATCAGTATGTTAGTTGACTGATGGTCACGTTTTACTGATCATGAATAAGAGTTATTAAGTTATTAACGTAAGTATATGTTAGAGACCATATACTGGATTGACCCACCTTGAGAATACTACATGGTTCGTGTCATTAGTTATTCTCAGTAAAGAATGTATCTGTAATCCTTAGACTTGAGATTATCTCAGTTTCCTACATGATAAATTTTATATTTTAATATAGTCTAACATCGTCTTTAACCGGGCGATCATAAAGATTATAATTAGGCATATAATGAATTGTGCGGAGGAAAGAGTTTAATTAAGATAGGATTTGTTCCTCTCATAAATTGAGAGAGATATCTTTAGGCCTCTTGATGATTTGATTGATGAAACGCACGGCCGTGCTCAAGTGAATTGATAAGGAGTTATTAATGTCATTTCATGTTCAATCAAATTCGGTGTCAAGAAATATTTATCGACCAACATAAGGTTGACACATACCATGCCTTATGGACGATATAGATATCGTGTAACAAAAGGATACAATGCATGACATAAATTAGGTTTGATCAAATCATCTGTACTTGTTTAATTTGGGTAATCATGATGTCTTGCTAGAGGCCGCTCATGATTTATAATTCATTGTGATGATTGCCAACATTTAGTAAACCTACATGGTCACACACAAAGAAAAACTGATGAGACGTACATAGAAAAATCATAACTTATGTGATAAGTTGTATGGAGAGCTACATAGTCAAGTGACACATCCAATCCTACATCTTATATGATAAGGTGTGTTGCATATATGGTTACATAGTTACCATACACATAGGATATGAAACTTATGGACTATATAGGCACAAAAGACACCCCAAAATCAGATTAAGGGCATAATATTTTCGTCCATCTTTTTGTGAGAAAAAGAGGAGAGAAAAATCCAAAAATTATTCTTTTGTTATTTTCTGTGAGAGAAATGAAGAACGAATACTAGCATATATCGTTCTTTATCCGTTCAAAGGGGTTGTTCATGTGGATAGCGGTAGAGGACGAAGCGAAGTGCGGCGTCTTTGTGATTTGGGTTGAAACCGTGGTTTTTGTTTGGAGAATCGGTTTGCTTGGAGAATCGGTTCGTTTGGAGATTGCTTGGAGATTGGTTTGTGAGACCGATTAAGCGAAACATTCAAAGGATCGGTTTGGAAACCGGTTTGGATCCGGCAAAGAAAAGCGTCATCCAAATTCGTTTTTGATCATCACGGATTAAGCGTAATCCGAAGGTACAAAGTTATGAACTATTATTTGATTTAATTGTAATTCACGGATCCTTCTTTTGGTTTCGAATTCGATTTTGTTTTGTTTTTTTTTGTTTTTCCGCTGCATTATGAATGGTAGAAACCCAACACCACATCATACTATATAATCTTATAGCCTATTTCATTTCAAATTTCTGACCCTTATACAACATTCCATCCCCTTCATGTGTACTATTTCTCAATAGAACACCATTTCTCGCAAATTCCCACATTGAAGTATCTTCAAACTCCGCCCTCGGCGGATCGCCAAAAATCCCCACACTAACCATTTTACCATCTTTCATATAAAGAAATCCCGTCTGATGGTTCATTCGCTCCCTTTCTACTTCACCATCTCCATAAATTTTTTCTTCCTCTTTTGGACCAATTTTTGGTTCCTCATCTAATTCATCTTCATCTTCTAATTCCCTCCTATCAAATATCGGAAATTGACCCTCATAATCTCCATTATTCATTTCATTATTTACGAGTTCAAATCTCTTATTCTCATCCGCATTTGCAACTATAGTTGTTCTACTACTAGTTCCTATATGGGATTCTTTAATGTTGGTTTTATGCCCTAGGCCTTCGTATATGAGACCTAGTTGTATCTGTTGTGTGAATCAAACTTTGTATTTGTTTAGAGATAGTTAATAAAGTGCGTATTGGTTATTTTATTCTTTTAATTTATCAGAATATGTGATTCTGATAGTAAAACTACAAATTAGTATGAAAAATGTATTCTAAACCATCCCTGATCATTTATAGGATATTTGTGGAGACAAATATACTTGCGGAATCATATAAAATATAATTATTTAAGCATGCAAGCTATAAATATACATCGGTATGTTAGTTGATTGATGGTCATATTTCTACTGATCATGAGTAAGTGTCATTTATATGTCTCATCAATAATTTTGTTATCCTTAGACTTGAGATTATCTCGGTTTCTTATATATGGAATTATGTACTTTAACATAATCTAACGTTACCTTTAATCGGGTAACCATAAGGGTTATGATTAGATATATAATGAAATGCGGAGGAATGAGATAGATCAAGATAGGATTTGTTCCTCTCATAAATGAGAGAGATATCTTAAGGCCTCTTGATGAGTTTGATTGAAGAAAATGCATGACCTTACTTGAATGAATTAATAAGGAGTTATTAATGTCATTCGTGGTTCGATCAAATTTGGGATCAAGAAATGTTATCGTACTACATAAGGTTGACACAATCCATGCCTTATGGTCGATATAAATATCGTGTAACAAAGGGATACAATACAAGGAGAACACATACGTTTGCATCGAATCATCGATATTTTCTTAAATTGGGTAGTCATGATGGCTTGCTAGAGTCTGGTCATGATTTATAATCAGTTGTGATTATTGCCAACATTAAGAGTCTGGTCATCGATATAAAATCATAACTTATGTGTTAAGTTATATAAAATGTTATATAGTTATTGCCACATATAATCATACATCTTATATGATAAGATGTGTTACACATATGGTTACATAATAACTAAGTACATATGATTAAATGAGCAAATGCTCATCTTTAAAAAGGTGGACTATATATATATATATATATATATATATATCCAAAAGACTCTCAGATTTGAGACTATGACATTAATAATTCTCATTCCATTTTGTGACAAAAAGAGAGAGAAAGAGAAAAGAGAGAAAATTCCGAATTTCTCTTAGGAATTTTCTATGATACAAAACGTGAAGAACGGATATTAGCATATCCTTTCTTCATCCGTTTAAAGAGGTTGTTCAGTGTGGATACCGATAGAGAAAGAAACGATACGTGACGTTTTAGTAATTCGGTTGAATTTGTAAAAGTTATTTTGGAGAATCGATTTGATTGAGAATAGAATTGGTTGTGACTCGTTTCGGTTGGAGGAGCGATTGGAGGCGATTTTAAATGAACGGGTGTGTGGTGGAAATCGGTAATCGTTACCGGTTTGTGCCAAAGGAGAAGAATCACTCTACTTCTTCAAGTTCGAGATCGGATCAATTCTCGATCTGATAGGTATGAACTTTAAGTTCTTATTTTGTTGGGAAATCCATAGCCACGTACGTTACATGTGCAGCGGAACCTATGGATTTAACCCGCTCTAGGAGCTACGTTAAAGGAATAAAAGTACGAGATTAACCATTAAAAATTTATACCTCGGATCTTCCTAATCCGCGAGACGAAGAACGGATGTAGGTCTGAACTTTTCTGACTCGTTCCTGAAGTTCGGCTCATGAAACTCCTTCCTAAAACTCGGCTCGAAAAACTCCTTCTTGAAGCTCGGCTCGCGAAACTCCTTGCTTCTCCAAGGGATGAAGATTTGATCACTTACTTATCTCCAAAGTAGGAGATCTCTACTCGTATCCACGCGAACTTTAGACAGACAGAATTACCGGATTCGGCTAGACGAGTCCGGAAATTCTTTCCGAAATTACCCTCACAAGACTCTCTCTCTCTCTCTCTCTCTTAGTATTACGGCTGCCTCTAGGGCTACTAATTGTGTATATAATAGAGGGGGCATGCCCCTCTATTTATACTAGAGAGAGAGAGGGTGAAAGAATGGCAAGTTTCGATAAGGAAACTCTTCCAGCTACCAGGGTTCCGGCCGACCGGAACCTATGTTCCGGTTGGCCGGAACAATTCCAGCATTAGTTCCAGCCGACCGGAACTCGTGTTCCGGTAAGACCGAAACAATTTCAGCATCAAAATTTAGTTCCGGCCAACCGGAACCTATGTTCCGGTTGGCCGGAACAATTCCAGCATATATAAAATTTCATCTTCTTCTTTATATGCACATCATGAGATGCTGCATATAGAATTAATCGTGAAAACCTTTTTCACAATTTTTAAGATAATTGTCGAATTATTGACTCAAATACTTGTCACTTCGATCTGATTGAAGAGCTTTTATTATCTTGCCAAGGTAATATCGAATTTCATTCTTAAATGCTTTGAACGTTTCAAATATTTTGTGTTTCATTAAGTAAACCTTTTACTTAAAATACTTTACTATGAAATTCTGATATTCCTTATTTTGATCCGACTTGCTTTTGTCTCTCATGCATCTATATGCATGAGACTCAACAAACTAATCCATCAACTTCGTGATGGTTGCCCATTCTTGTCATCCTGTTCGATAAATAAAATTCGCACGTCTCAATTGATCCTAGATCTAGTGAGTCAAACTTTCCACATAGGGTGGAGTTTTAGAAATGCGATTCTTATTCTGTGACTTAGATGACATTGCTAGAAGTATGGAATCAAAGAACTTATTTTTTAGCATATAAAGGTTATTTTCTAAATGAACATTTCTAAATGAACTACTTCATCAGAATCATCAATACACTTCTGATAAGTATCTTGAACGACTCTAGAAGCGGTCGAAGGCGGTGGATTTGGGATGAGTGTCTCAAGGACATACAACTTTCCTTCACTCTTGAGAAAAATTCTCAGAGTCCTGAACCAATCACGGAAGTTTGTGCCATCGAGCTTATCCTTCTCAAGGCTAGATCGCAAGTCCGTAAATTTTGAACTCATTCTACAAGTTTAATATGCAATGTAAAGTTTATTATTTAAAATTAGAATTATTCTAATTTTGTTTCATATATTATACTCCCACTAGTTTTCTTCAAATCATACACCTTCAGTAGTATTGATTCGGAAACTTCAATTAAACGAGGTTTCATAGTGAGTCAAGATCCGTATTTCATTGAGCATTATATGCGCTTTGGCGCAACCCTCAATACACAATTATTTAAGTAGGAACACTTCCAATTGTATCATATACAACTCTTTCCTTTTATGGAATGAGCATCATATGCCTGGTGTATTATTCCATCTTGTGCCCTGAGCCCAAGTCTGACTTGCTTGCTCAGTTAAGTTTAACCATGTATGATTATCAGCGAAATAGAATCCAGCACACTCAGCTTTGGCATGACCCATGCTGGATGCGAATTCCCGCGTACCTTCCTTTACAAAGACAATACCCCATATGTTCTGCTTTGGCATGACGCACATGAAATGTCTAAGTACCGAGGGCTTTAGTGATATGGGGGGCACTTCCTTACTTAACATTCTGAAAGATTTTATTTTAGATTTATAAATATAAACATCACAGAAACTAAGTTAAATATGGTATGAGCCTAATCTTCACGAGCGATCATGAGGTTCCTAATTCTAGATCTATTTCTAGATTGCAGAAGTTATCTTCAACGAACCCTTCATTGTGTGTGCGAAGATCCAATGCTATGTTTCGAAGATTGCGCCAAGATCGCTTGCCTTGAAGTCTTGAAATAATATCTATCCTAACAACTATCCTATTGCTAGAAAAGGTAATTTACAAATTTGGACAACTCACAGGTTGCCATAATTACAACTTTGGACAACTCACTGGTTGCCATAGATACTAAATAAAATTACAAGCATTCACACAAAAGATTACATCACAGAACAATCACAGATCTAAAGCTCATACCATATTTGAATATTTAAATTCCATGTATAACAAAAATTAGGGTTTTCGCAAAATTCAGCCTTGTTACGTTGGGAACGGAACTATTCCGTTCTCAACGGAGCCTGCGCTGAAAAACTCAGAATTTCCTGTGTTATTCCATTCTCAACGGAACTATTCCGTTGGGAACGGAATGCTGCAGAAAAATTCGTTTTCCTATTTTTTTTAGTTCCATTTCCAAAACAGATTTCGAAAAACTATTTCTCGAAACTCTAGGAAATCATAATATCCAATATTATATCCCTAGAAACTATTTCCGTGATGTTTTGAAAAAATATTTTCAAAACCCTAAAATTTATTATACTAGAATTTACTAAATTTTAAATATAATCGACGATTATTTCTCTAACGAATGCTCTGATGCCACTGTTGGGATATCCATATCCATGTACGTTACATGCACAGCGGAACCTATGGATTTAACCCGTCCTAGGATCGACGTTAAGGGAATAAAAGTACGAGATTAACCATTAAAATTTATACTTCGGATCTTCTTGATCCGCGAGATGAAAAACGGATGTAGGTCTGAACTTTTCTGACTCGCAATCGTCTCGTTCCTGAAGCTCGGCTCGCGAAACTCCTTCCTGAAACTCGACTCCAAAAACTCCTTCTTGATGCTCGGCTCGCCAAAACTCCTTGCTTCTCCTAGGGATGAAGATTTGATCGCTTGTTTATCTCCAAAGTAGGAGATCTCTACTCGTATCCACGCGAACTTCAGACAGGCAGAATTACCGGATTTGGCTAGACGAGTCCGGAAATAATTTCCGAAATTACCCTCACAAGACTCTCTCTCTCTCTCTTAGTATTCCGGCTACCTCTAGGGCTACAAATTGTGTATATAATAGAGGGGGCATGCCTCTCTATTTATACTTGAGAGAGAGAGGGTGAAAGAATGACAAGTTTCGATAATGAAACTCTTCCAGCCACCAAGGTTCCGGCCGACCGGAACTCGTGTTCCGGTTGGCCGGAACAATTCCGCATTTGTTCCGGCCAACCAGAACTCGTGTTCCGGTTGGCCGGAACAATTCCAGCATATGCAAAATTTAGTTCCGACCAACCGGAACTTATGTTCTGAGTTCCGGTTGACCGGAACAATTTCAGCATATGTAAAATTTCAGCATCTAATGCTTTATTCTTTCAACAATTTATACATCACATGTATAACTGTTTCTAAGGTATTTTTCTTCCCGTCCGAATGGAGTCCATTGTATGACCATGTAGGTTTCATTGAACGTTGGCAACGATCTTCTAAATATCATAAGTCATGAGTAACCTCAAGACAGATGTCATGACTACCCTTGTTAAATAAAATGATCAGCGATCATAAACCTATCTGAATAGACGTTTGTTTATTCCTTTTGTTCTATGATATATATCTTGATCATAAGGAACGGTAATATGTCATCCTTGAGTTTGATCAAAGTTTCTTTCCTGATCGAGAATTAGACTGAATAAATACAAAATGATATTAACAACACATGTTAATCCATTTTGAGCATGACCATGCATTTCCTGTTGGGAAATCGATAGCCATGTACGTTATATGTGCAGCGGAACCTATGGATTTAACCCGCCCTAGGATCTACGTTAAGGGAATAAAAGTACGAGATTAGCCATTAAAATTTATACCTCGGATCTTCCTGATCCGCGAGACAAGGAACGGATGTAGGTCTGAACTTTTCTGACTCGCAACCGTCTCCTTCCCGAAGCTCGGTTCGCCAAGCTCCTTCCTATTGCTCGGCTCGAAGAACTCCTTCTTGAAGCTCGGCTCGCGAAACTTCGCTCGAGAGATGGCTACTTCTCCTAAATATCATAAGTCATGAGTAAACTCTTCTTGAAGCTCGGCTCGAGAGATGGCTACTTCTCCTAGGGATGAAGATAGATCGCTCGCATGTTCTCAAGGTAGAGAACCTCTACTCGTATCCACGCGAACTTCACTCGAACGGAATAATCGGACTTGGCTAGACAAGTCCGGAAATACTCTCCGAATATCTCTCAAAAACTCTCTCTGTCCTTTCTGTGTAAGAACGGCCTCTCAGGCTTCTGAGTTGTGTGTCAAATAGAGAGACCCTGCCCTTCTATTTATACTAGAGAGAGAGGCGAACGATTACTCAGTTACCATAACTAAAACCCTAATCTACGCCTATTCTGTTGCCAACGGAATAGGTATTTCCATAATGGAATACTTGGTAGCTAAGGTTATTATAGTTTCCATATATATTCCATTGGGAACGGAACTGTTCCGTTGCCAACGGAATGGCACTGTTTTGTTCAATCAATTATCCAACAATTGATTATTTCGTTCACCAATTTATACATCATATGTATTAACTGTTTTGAGTTATATTCATCCCGTACGAATGGAGTTCATTGTGTGACCGTGTGGGTTCCATTTAACGCTGGCAATGATCTTCTAAAGATCGTAAGTCATGAGTAACCTCTAGACTGATGTCATGACTACCTATGTTAAATGAAATGATCAGCGATCAAAAACCTATCTGATGGCACTATTTTGTTCAATCAATTATCCAACATTTGTTTATTCCTTTTGTTCAACGATATACGTCTTGATCATAAGGCACGGTAATATGTCATCCTTGAGTTTGATCAGAGTCTCTTTCCTGATCGAGAATTAGACTGAGTAAATACAAAATGATATTAACAACACATGTTAATCCATTTTGAGGATGACCATGCATTTCCTTCAGTCCTAGTTCATCAGGGGGCCCAGAGATATCTCCCTCATGACGAGAGGAACAAATCCCATCTTGGTCACTCACATTCCTCGTCATGATTCAGTGCATACCTAACGATGACCCTAATGATCATCCCGTTACGGATGACGTAAGATCATATTAAAGTATGCAGTTCCTCATACAGGAATCTATGGTGACCTCAGGTCGTAGGAACAAGCACACAATTCATATGAGAAGCACTAATGACATATACCATACATATTCTCATAGTGTGGTCAGTCCAGTACGTGTTCTCTAACACGTACCTATATTCCAAACTTGACATCTCTATGTCCATGATCAGCAAAGCATGATCATCCGGCATGCGAATATACTCGTGTGGATATGTAGCTTCTTACTTGAAGTATGTCTATCTCTATATATATCCTGTGACGTGAACCCGAAGTGTCATTCTTGGTTGATAGAAGAAATATACATTCACAACCCATACACAAGGAGGCTTCTCCTAGGTCTTTCATCGAGAAACTATCTCCCAAAAATTTCTTGACGTTCAATAATGTTGGGACGTCATTTCCCATGAGTAATATGTCATCTACGTAAAGCACCAGGAATACTACCGTGCTCCCACTGAACTTCATGTAAACACAAGGCTCACCTTCACTTTTGGTAAAACCAAATTTTGGTAAAACCAAAACTTTTGATGATTTCATCAAAATGAAGGTTCCAACTTCGAGATGCTTGCTTCAATCCATATATGGATTTTTGAAGCTTGCAAACCTTACCAGAATTCTTAGGATCGACAAAACCCTCGGGTTGCATCATATGCACGTTCTCGGTCAGATTTCCGTTTAGGAAAGCTGTTTTGACATTCATTTGCCATATTTCATAGTCATAATATGCTGTTATTGCTAACATAATTCTGATGGATTTAAGCATAGCTACAGGTGAGAAAGTTTCGTCATAGTCAATACCATGAACTTGTTTGAAACCTTTCGCCATAAGCCTAGCTTTGTAGGTTTGACCTTTCCATCCGATGGTCTTTAAGCCTTTGGATGGCTCAATCAAATTCCAAACTAAATTGTCTTGCATGGATTGCATCTCGGCTCTCACGGCCTCTAACCATTTATGAGAGTCGGGACTCTTCATAGCATCCTGGTAGGACGTTGGTTCATCATCTATGAATGTCACATCATCATCATTAGACACAAGAAATCCATATCTCTCGGGCTCATGACGAATCCTACTAGATCTACATTGAGTCTGTTGTGTTTCAAGCTCGCTAACTCCTTGAGAGCTTGTTTGTTACTCCCACTGCTTCTCATAGAGACAAACTTTCTTTCCAAGAAGGCTCCATTGTGAGCAACAAACACTTTGTTCTCTGATGGGTGACAAAAGTGATATCCTTTGATTTCCTTAGGATATCTCACAAACAGGCACTTATCAGATTTGGGTCTGAGTTTATCGGGAAACTAACGTTTGACATAAGTCTCACATCCCCAAATTTTAAGAAAAGACAACTCGGGGCTTTTCCCCGTCCATATCTCATATGGCATCTTTTGAACCGCTTTGGATGGAATCCTGTTCAATATGAATGCGACAGTCTCAAGAGCGTAACCCCGGAAAGACATTGAAAGACTCGTTTGACTCATCATCGATCGAACCAAATCCAATAAGGTTCGATTCCTCCTTTCGGACACTCCATTCCACTGAGGAGTTCCTGGAGGAGTCAGTTGTGAAACTATTCCACATTCTCTGAGATGATCCTCAAATTCCTGACTCAGATATTCGCCTCCTCGATCAGATCGAAGTGCTTTAATCTTCTTGCCAAGTTGATTTTGTACTTCATTCTTAAATTCTTTGAACACTTCAAAGGATTCAGACTTGTGCTTCATTAGGTAGACATAACCATATCTACTGAAGTCGTCGGTGAAAGTTATGAAGTACCGATACCCACCTCTATGGGCCGTACTCATTGGTCCACATACATCGGTATGTTTGAGTTCTAATAAGTTATTGACCCTTTCTCCAACTTTTGTGAAGGGTTTCTTAGTCATCTTGCCAAGTAAACAAGACTCGCACGTCTCAAATGATTCCATCAAATGAGTCTAAAAGTCCATGAGAGTGGAGTTTAGAAATGCGTTTCTCATTTATATGGCCTAAGCGACAGTGGCAGTGGTATGTTGTATTTAAGTCATTCAATTTAAATCGTTTAGTGTTAATGTTATATATGGACTTATAATTCTCTTTCTTAAGATCTAGCACATAAAGACCTCTTTCTAATAGAACACTTCCATAGAAGAGATTATCCTTTAAGATAGAACAAGTATTATTCTCAATACCAAATTTATAACCATCCAAAGCTAGACTAGAAATAGATATAATATTTCTGCTCATAGTAGGTACAAAATAACAATTATTAAGTACTAATACAAGTCCACTAGGCAATGTCAATAAATAAGTTCCTACGGCTAATGCAGCAACTCTTACTCCATTTCCCACACGTAGGTCGACTTGGCCCTTAGCAAATCTTCTACTTCTTTGTAGTCCCTGCACATCATTACAAATGTGAGTACCACATCCTGTATCCAATACCTAAGATTTAGGAGTAAGTGAATTAGTTTCAATAACAAAAATACTTGAAGCGGTAGTCACACAACCCTTCTTGTTTTCGTCCTGATAGAGTTTGCAGTTTCTCTTCCAATGGCCAACCTTGTTGCAATGGAAGCAAACTCCCTCTTTGTCTTTCTTGATCTTAGTTTTAGGCAACACCTTGCCTTTACCCTTGCTCTTGTTCCCGGTCTTCTTACCCTTCTTCTTGTGAACCATTAGAACGTCTTTGGCAATATTTGTCTTCATGTCCTCCTATGCGTTCTTAAGCATCCCATGCAACTCGGTGATGGATTTGTCCATCTGATGCATATTATAGTTCATGATGAATTGCTTAAAACTAGGAGGTAACAACCCGAGAATTATGTCAATAGCTAATTCTCTGGGCACAACTGAACCAAGCCTCTCCAATTGATCAGGATAGCTTCTCATCTTGAGTACATGAGCACTCACAGATGAACCTTCAGCCATCTTTGTGTCAGTCAGAGAGACGGTCGCTTTGTAGCCCTCAACTCTAGGCTGCTCTTGGAACATTTCCTTGAGAGTTACGATCATATCGTAAGCACCCATGTCCTCTAGTTGCTTCTGAAGCTCGGAGGTCATGGTCGCTAGCATGAGACAAGCTATCTCTGTGTCATCTTTAACGTATTTAGCATACGCATCTCGGGCAGCCCTTGTGGCTCCCTGTTCTGGTTCCTCTGGATAAGCCTCTTCTATGACATACAGTTTACTATCAGCCTCGAGAACAATTCTCAAGTTTCTAAACCAGTCAAGGAAGTTAGACCCATTGAGCTTATTTTTCTCAAGGATAGATCGCAAATTCAACCCAGTTTAATTATTATTTGCCATTATTCTACAAGTTAAAATGTAAATTGCCATTATTATTTATTCATTGGGGTTGTTTTGGTTTGGTGTTTCTTATAATGTACTCCCACTATTTTTCTTCAAATCAACCACCTTCAGTAGTATTGATTTGAAAACTTCAAATGAATGAGGAGGTTTCATAGTGAGTCAAGATCCGTATTTCATTGAGTATTAAGTGCGCTTTGGCGCAACCCTCAATACACAGCTATTTAGGTATGAACACTTCCAATTGTATCATATACAACTCTTTCCTTTTATGGAATGAGCATCATATGCCCAGTGTACTATTCCATCTTTTGCCCTGAGCCCAGGTCAGACTTGCTTGTTTAGTTAAGTTTAACCATATATGATTATCAGCGAAATAGAGTCCAGCACACTCAGCTTTGGCATGACCCATGCTGGACTCCATTTCCTGTGTACCCTCCTTTACAAAGACAATCCTCCATATGCTCAGCTTTGGCATGACCCACATGGAAGACTGTCTAAGTACCGAGTGCTTCAGTGACGTGGGGGGCACTTCTTTACTTAACATTCTGAAGGATTTTATTTTAGATTTATAAATATAAACATCACAGAAACTAAGATAAATATTGTATGAGCCTAATCCTCACGAGCGATCATGAGGTTCCTAATTCTAGATCTATCTCTAGATTGCAGGAATAATCTTCAACGAACCCTTCGTTGTGTGTGCGAAGATCCAATGCTATCTTCCGAAAATTGCTCCAAGATCTCTTTCCTTGAAGTCTTGAAATAATATCTATTCTAACAACTATCCTATAGGTAGGAAAGATAATTTACAAATTTGGACAACTCAGATGTTGCCATAATTACAACTTTGGACAACTCACGGTTGCCATAGATATTAAATAAATTACAAGCATTCACACACAAGATTACATCACAGATCTAAAGCTCATACCATATTTGTATATTTAAATTCCATGTATAACAAAATTAGGGTTTCTCGCAAAATCAGCATTATTCTGTTGGAACGGAACTGTTCCGTTCTGAACGTAACTGTTTTGTTCTCAACGGAACTATTCCGTTCTCAACGGAGACGTGCTGGAAGTTCGTATCTTCTTTTGTTTTAGTTCCGTTTCCAAAACGGATTTCAAAAAACTATTTTTCGAAACTCCAGAGAATCATAATATCCAATATTATATTCCTAGAAACTATTTCCGTGATGTTTTGAAATAACATTTTCAAAACCCTAAAATTTATTATACTAGAATTTACTAAATTTTAAATATGTAATCGACGATTATTTCCTTAATTTTAAATATGTTATGATACCACCGTTTGGAAATCCATAGCCATGTACGTTACATGCGCAGTGGAACCTATATATTTAACCCGCCTTAGGATATACGTTAAGGGAATAAAAGTACGAGATTAGCCATTAAAATTTATACCTCGGATGTTCTTGTCCGCGAGACAAGGAACGGATGTAGGTCAGAACTTTTCCGACTCGCAACCGTCTCCTTCCCGAAGCTCGGTTCGCCAAGCTCCTTCCTATTGCTCGGGTCGAAGAACTCCTTCTTGAAGTTCGGCTCACGAAACTCTTCTTGAAGCTCGGCTCGAGAGATGACTACTTCTCCTAGGGATGAAGATAGATCGCTCGCAAGTTCTCAAGGTAGAGAACCTCTACTCGTATCCACGCGAACTTCACTCGAACGGAATAACCGGACTTGGCTAGACAAGTCCGGAAATACTTTCCGAATATCTCTCAAAAACTCTCTCTCTCCTTTCTGTGTATAAACGGCCTCTCAGACTTCTGAGTTGTGTGTCAAGTAGAGAGACCCTGCCCTTCTATTTATACTATAGAGAGAGGCAAACTATTGCTCAGTTACCATAACTAAAACCCTAATCTGCGCCTATTCCGTTGCCAACGGAACTGTTCTGTTGCCAACGGAATAAGTATTTCCATAAAGGAATACTTGGCAGCTAAGGTTATTATAGTTTCCATATATATTCCGTTGGGAACGGAATTGTTCCGTTGCCAACAGAATGACACTATTTTGTTCAATCAATTATCCAACAATTGATTATTTTGTTCACCAATTTATACATCATATGTATTAACTGTTTTGAGTTATATTCATCCTGTACGAATGGAGTTCATTTTGTGACCGTGTAGGTTCCATTTAATGCTGGCAATGATGTTCTAAAGATCGTAAGTCATGAGTAATATCTAGACTGATATCATGACTACCCATGTTAAATGAAATGATCAGCGATCACAAACCTATTTGAATAAACATTTGTTTATTCCTTTTGTTCTACGATACACGTCTTGATCATAAGACACGGTAATACGCCATCCTTGAGTTTGATCAAAGTCTCTTTCCTGATCGAGAATTAGACTGAGTAAATACAAAATGATATTAACAACACATGTTAATCCATTTTGAGCATGGCCATGCATTTCCTTTAGTCCTAGTTCATCAGGGGGCCCAGAGATATCTCCCTCATGACGAGAGGAACAAATCCCATCTTGGTCAACATTCCTCGTCATGATTCAGTGCATACCTAACGACGACCCTAATGATCATCCCGTGAAGGATGACGTAAGATCATATTAAAGTATGCAGTTCCTCATTCAGGAATCTATGGTGACCTTAGGTCGTAGGAATAAGCACACTATTCATATGAGAATCACTAATGACATATACCATGCATATTCTCATAGTGTGGCCAGTCCAGTACATATTTTCTAACACGTACCTATATTCCAGACTTGACATCTCTATGTCCATGATCAGCAGAACATGATCATCCGGTATGCGAATATACTCGTGTGGATATGTAGCTTCTTACTTGAAGTATGTCTATCTCTATAAACATCCTACATATCACGAGGGACAGTTTAGAATGCCATTCGTTGGTTCACAATTCTGCTATTAGAATCACGTATTCTGGTGATGTGAACTCGAAGTGTCATTCTTGGTTGATATAAGAAATATACATTCACAACCCATACACACAGATATATAAGAAATAACCTTTATTGAATAAATAAGAATGTCTTAAACATAATCCATCGCCTAGCACAAATACATTTGGCCTAGGGCACTAATCCTACAATTCCTTTAGTCCTAGTTGATCAGGGGGCCCAGAGATATTTCTCTCTTAACGAGAGGAACAAATCCCATCTTGGTCACTCACATTCCTCGTCATGATTTAGTGCATACCTAACGATGACCCTAATGATCATCCCGTTACAGATGACGTAAGATCATATTAAAGTATGCAGTTCCTCATACAGGAATCTATGGTGACCTCAGGTCGTGGAACAAGCACACTATTCATATGAGAATCACTAATGGCATATACCATGCATATTCTCTTAGTGTGGTCAGTCCAGTACGTGTTCTCTAACACGTGCCTATATTCCAGACTTGACATCTCTATGTCCATGATCAGCAGAACATGATCATCCAGTCTACGAATATACTAGTGTAGATATGTAGTTCTTACCTGAAGTATGTTTATCTCTATGAACATCCCACATATCACTAGGGACAGTTTAGAATGTCATTCATTGGTTCACAGTTCTACTATCAGAATCACGTATTCTGATGACGTGAATCCGAAGTGTCATTCATGGTCGATCTAATATATGTGAATATATATTAGTCACCCATACACTCATTCATATATGAACTGAATAAACGTGTTTTTCATAATCTAATCTCTAGTCCAGCACTTTGGCATAGGGCATAATTCCTTCATATTTTTCTTTGACTTAATCGTATTTCACTGATCTGTGTCTTTTGATTTTCCTGAATTTCTTGAATTCTTGAATGTCTTGAATCTTGAATTGTAGTGCATATTTTTATACACATTTTTAGGGTTTTTATCATGACAAATTCAATCATAATACACATGAAATGTGTAAAAAATGCTCAAAATTCATAAAACATATTTTGAAACCTCTTAATACGTTTTTGTGTAATTTTATCCGTGAAAAGGTCATAAAATGAAGAATTGGACCAAAACACAAATATTAGGCCAAAGATGGCAAAACTCTCCCTAAAACCCTTAAATACCCCATACACATACTTCTTCAACCCTAAACGATGGAAAACGTTGGTGGAAAAGAGCAAACATTGGAACGAGTACGAAACGACCACAAAATGTTATGAAAATGTCCACTGTCTCATGACATTCTTCAGCCAAACCGATACGTGAACCGACCACGTTCGGTCCCAAAACAGAGAAGAAACGTCCAAGTTTCTTATGACATTTCGTATCGGAATGTGACATTTCGTATTGGAATGTGACGTTCCGATCAAATGGATCCTAACCATCATTTTACACCGCAAAATAAACCTAGCAGAGAAAGAATAGCGAAAAAAGCGATGCATCAAAATTCTGGTCAACCGTCGCAGTCAAAGTCAACTCTTTCTCTCTCAAAAGCGCTGATTTTCCGAAATGCTCGGAATTGAACAAACTCACCACCATTTGACTCATCTTGACAAGACAAGCACAACCGTATCATTCATCATCGTTGGCACCGCCGGAATTGACCGAAAAACGCGAAAAACCTCATGTCAGCCATGAAAATAGACCGTTTGAGCTGAGAAGTTCTCGAGCTTTCCATTTCCTCTACAGACCTTTGTTTGAAATAATTCCAACACCATTCTCTTCTACTCATTCCCCTCTTTCCAACCATATAAAGAAATCAAAAAGTGATGAAGAATTGAGTGAGATAATCGAGTTTGAACTCAATGTTCCATGAAATTGAATTCTGTTTTTTTGCTGAAATAACTCAATTCGAGCTGAAACTTCTCAAGTCCATATCTCACTCCACAGACATCCTTTTCACGCAAAAATAATTCCATTATCTTCTTCTCTCTTCCCTCTTTTCCATGAATATCAAGAACACAGAAAACTATGACGAAATGACTGAGATATTCGAGTTTGAAATGATGCCACTAAACCATTCAACGAAATTCCAGATTTCAAAATAACCGCCAAATACTAAAATTCGAAATTCTCCCTCATTTTTCAATGGAATACAACCAAATTCGAACAGCAGGTCCTTCACACATGTGAGATTGGATATGGATAACTGAAATTTCCGATTTTGCCCATGTAATTTTAGATCAACCACAAACAGAAAATTTACTTTTTACGCCCTCACTCTCTATTTAAAACACGCTCTTTCATCCAATCTCTAAAAAAAAAAAACTCATTCTCCCACTCTCTTTAACTTATACACCAATCTCCATTCATCTTCTCTAACCTCTAGAATCTCTATTAATGAGTTTCAACCGTTTTTGAGCTATAATTTTTATTTTTGAGTGAAATCGCGTAATTTGGGGCTGATTTGGAGAAAATTCGAATCGGTCGATCCTAGCTTGAATCTAGGTGCAATTGGAGTTTCAAATCGACTCGAGGGAGCTTCTGGCTGGACTTCCAACTCTCGATTTAATTCAATTCTCTTTTAAGTCCTCAATTTGAATTTTAGATCACAAGAACTCAACTTTGTAATAATCATGATGAAATCTTGTCAAATTCTTGTTCTTGTGATTATGTGTGAGTAAATCTAGATAGGGAAAGGAATTTGTGATTTGTATGCATGAAATCTTGCTTTAATTTCTTGTAATTTTGCCGAATTTTAATGAATAGTCATCAACACACATATTTTTGAATAAATTGGGGAAAATTACTTAGCTTAGTATTTTTCATCAATTGATCTATTAAATCCAGAGTTTATTGACTTGTTGATCACTTAGAAGGCTTAGCTTAGTACTTTGTGTGATTAATTTGGAGTTGTGATTGATTTAGGCCAAGTTTTGTTTTGAAATGGCTGTTTTGAGATGAACTAGTTCGTGATCAATTTCTTGAGTAAATCTTAGCTTAGATTGCTCAAATCCATCATCTAAATCTGAAAAATTATACCCGAAGTGATTAATGATTGTTACACATCATAAATTTCCTTTAAATCCCTATTTTTAAACTAATAATCAACCCTAAACCAGTTTCTGCCTTGCTGCCGTAATTTCTCTGTTTTTCAGTATTTTCCCTTAATTTCGTGTCCTAGTAGATCTCATTTAGTAGATAATTTTCAAATCAAATTTTGTCCAATTCCGATCTATAATTTGTGAGATATTAATTTTCTAAATTTATAATATTTCTGTTTTCTATCTTTCTGTCCAGATCTATTGTTCCTTTTCTTCTGAATTAACAAATATTAAAAATATAAAAATAGTCTTTCTTGAAGTATTTCGAAGTGTACAATCTAAATATGAATTTTAACATATTAGCTGTTAAATCAGATCAGAAGATATTATAACGTTTGTGAGTATTGGTTTGTCAGAACCAATTTCTGATCCAGACTGAGTTTTCTTTATAAATCTCAAACCATTAAATATAAGTATACCATATTTTAACAGAGAATCGAAAATTGGATAATTGAATTTCTGTACAAAGTTTGGAATTTTTCAAGCTTTGGTGATTTTTCTATAATTTTCGGAATTTACTGCTGAATTAATTGTGAATCTGAAGTAAGTTTTGGATTTAAACTGCAATTATCTCGAAATTCTTGAATAAAATAATAATGCCAATAAAGTACCATGTCATATCTCTCTCTTTCTAGTTTTCAACAATATCTTGTGTGTTGGATTCAGAGTTTATTTGGTCTAGTTACGAATTAAATCACCAAAGTGTGACGTGCTGAATTTTTTTTACGATAAAGCTGAAAAGAAAAATTAAACTTAAGAATTTACCTAGTAAACCTTGAATTAAAAGACATTCCACTAAAGAATAATCAGTGATACTAGTTAATTCTTAGGCCACACCTCCTTGTGTTCAACCCCTAAACTCATTACCACTCATACTCGTAATTGATTAATAGGGAAATATAAATTGTTTTGTTAAATTGTGTGAAATATAAATGACGATTTTACCATGATTTAAATGAATCCACTTCCACTGTGTCAAGAACTCTCAAGAAAGTCCAATATTTTCTTGGTTCTCGATCAACATATATTTCTAATTCTAGACCAACACTTCTGACGTGCTCAACAAATTGAAACAGTTGTCTGTCATTCATAATTCTCACTGGTCTAAAGTGCCATTCATTGCCGCTAAGGTAAGGACATTTAACTCGAATTATAAGAGTATCATTAAAAGACCAACCGAAATTTTCATAAATTTCATAACACAATTGGATATAATTTCTAGTTGTAGTTAAACTTTCCGGTAGAACAACCTGCTCAGATGGATCGTAACTACAGTTGTTGGGGTTTTGAACAATCCAGCCATGATAATATATTAACATTGCTGAGTTCTGCGCCATCCTCTTTCAAATATCTATTTTTTCTTCTTCCTAATTGCAATAATATTTTAACAACCCAAAAAAATATATACTAGTTGAACTAAATAATAAGTTTTAAAAATAATTCTATAATAAATTACCTACTTCCTTCTTTCTTTTTTTTACTTGCTTTTGTAGGATTAGTGCCCCTAGGCCAATTGTATTTGTGCTAAGAAATGGATTATGTATTAAGACATTATTATTTATTTAATAAAGGTTGTTTCCAATATATCTGTGTGTATGGGTTGTGAATGTAAATTTCTTATATCAACCATGAATGTCACTTCGTGTTCACGTCATCAGAATAAGTGATTCTGATAGTAGAACTGTGAACCAACGAATGGCATTCTAGACCATCCCTAGTGATATGTGAGATGTTTATAGAGATAAACATACTTCAAGTAAGAAGCTACATATCTACACTAGTATATTCGTAGACCGGATGATCATGTTCTGCTGATCAAGGACAGAGGGATGTCAAGTCTGGAATATAGGTTCGTGTTAGAGAACACGTGCTGGACTGACCACACTATGAGAATATACATGGTATATGTCATTAGTGATTTCATATGAATAGTGTGCTTGTTCCTACGACCTGAGGTCACCATGGATTCCTGCATATGGAATTACATAGTTTAATATGATCTTACGTCATCCGTAACGAGATGATTATTAAGGTCATCATTAGGTATGCACTGAATCATGACGAAGAATGTGAGTGACCAATATGAGATTTGTTCCTCTCGACGAGAGGGAGATATCTCTAGGCCCCCTGATGAACTAGGACTGAAGGAAATGCATGGCCATGCTCAAAATGGATTAACATATGTTGTTAAGATCATTTTGTATTTACTCAGTCTAATTCTCGATCAGGAAAGAGAATTTGGTCATACTCAAGGATGACATATTACCGTGCGTTGTGATCAAGACGTATATCGAACAAAAGGAATAAGCAAATGTCTATTCAGATAGGTTTATGATCGCTGATCATTTCATTTAACATTGGTAGTCATGACATCAGTCTAGAGGTTACTCATGACTTATGACCTTGAGAAGGATAAGCTCAATGGGTCTAACTTCCTTGACTGGTTTAGAAACCTGAGAATTTTTCTCAAGGCTGACAATAAACTGTATGTCATAGAAGAGGCTTACCCAGAGGAACCAGAATAGGGAGCCACAAGGGCTGCCCGAGATGCGTATGCTAAATACGTTAAAGACGACACGGAGATAGCTTGTCTCATGCTAGCGACCATGACCACCGAGCTTCAGAAGCAACTAGAGGACATGGGTGCTTACGATATGATCGTAACTCTCAAGGAAATATTCCAAGAGAAGGCTATGGAAATGTTCTATTAGAAAGAGGTCCTTACGTGCTAGATTTTAAGAAAGAGAATTATAAGTCCTTATATAACATTAACACTAAACGATTTAAACCAAATGACTCAAATACGACATACCTCTGGCACAGTCGCTTATTCCATATACATGAGAAACGTATTTCTAAATTTCACTCTCATGGACTTTTAGACTCATTTGATTTGGAATCAGTTGAGACGTGCGAGTCTTGTTTACTTGGCAAGATGACTAAGAAACTCTTCACAAAAGTTGGTGAAAGGGTCAATGACTTATTAGAACTCATACATATTGATGTATGTGGACCAATGAGTACGTCGGCTAGAGGTGGGTATCGGTACTTCATAACTTTTACGGATGACTTCAGTAGGTATGGTTATGTCTACCTAATGAAGCACAAGTCTGAATCCTTTGAAGTGTTTAAAGAATTTAAGAATGAAGTACAAAATCAACTTGGCAAGAAGATCAAAGCACTTCAATTTGATCGAGGAGGCCAATATCTGAGTCAGGAATTTGAGGATCATCTCAGAGAATGTGGAATAGTTTCACAACTGACTCCTCCAGGAACTCCTCAGTGGAATGGAGTGTCCGAAAGGAGGAATTGAACCTTATTTGATATGGTTCGATCGATGATGAGTCAAACGAGTCTTTCAATGTCTTTTTGGGGTTTAGCTCTTGAGATTGCTGCATTCATATTGAACATGATTCCGTCCAAAGCGGTTCAAAAGACGCCATATGAGATGTGGACGGGGAAAAGCCCCAAGTTATCTTTTTTTAAATTTGGGGATGTGAGACTTATGTCAAACGACAGTTTCCCGATAAACTCGGACCCAAATCTGATAAGTGCTTGTTTGTGGGATATTGTAAGGAAACTAAAGGATATTACTTTTACCACCCATCGGAGAACAAAGTGTTTGTTTCTCGCAATGGAGCCTTCTTGGAAAGAGAGTTTGTCTCTATGAGAAGCAGTGGGAGCAAAGTACAACTTGAAAAATTCGAGACCACCTATAGAGGCCGAACCTATGATGGAGGAACAAAGAAGCTCTCAAGGAGTTGGTGAGCTTGAAACACAACAGACTCAACATAGATCTAGTAGGATTCTTCACGAGCCCGAAAGATACGAATTTCTCATGTCTAATGATGATGATGTGACATTCATAGATGATGAACCCACATCATACCAAGATGCTATGAAGAGTCCCGACTCTCAGAAATGATTAGAGGCCATGAGAGCCAAGATGCAATTCATGCAAGACAATCAAGTTTGGAACTTGATTGATCCATCCGAAGGCTTGAAGACCATCAGATGTAAGTGGGTCTTCAAGAAAAAGACTAACGTGGATGGAAAGGTACAAACCTACAAAGCATGACTTGTGGCGAAATGTTTCAAATAAGTTCATGGTATTGACTATGATGAAACTTTCTCACCTGTAGCTGTGCTTAAATCCATCAGAATTCTATATCCATAGCAGCATATTATGACTATGAAATATGGCAAATGGATGTCAAAACAATTTTCCTAAACGGAAATCTGACCGAGAACGTGCATATGATGCAACCCGAGGGTTTTGTCAATCCTAAGAATTCTGGTAAGGTTTGCAAGATTAAGAAATCCATCTATGGATTGAAGCAAGCGTCTCGAAGTTGGAACCTTCATTTTGATGCAGTCATCAAAAGTTTTGGTTTTACCAAAAGTGAATGTGAGCCTTGTGTTTACATGAAGTTCGGTGGGAGCACGGTAGTATTCCTGGCACTTTACGTAGATGATATATTACTCATGGGAAATGACGTCCCAACATTATTGAACATCAAGAAATTGTTGGGAGATAATTTCTCGATGAAAGACCTAGGAGAAGCCTCCTACATGCTAAGAATCAGGATCCATAGAGATAGATCTAGAAGGCTTATAGGTCCGAGTCAAAGTACACATAGACAAGGTCATGATACGGTTCAGAATGCAAGAATCCAAGAAATGATTTTTGCCCTTGTCACATGGTGTTTCTCTCAGTAAGACACAATGTCCTACAAGTGAGCAGGAACGAAGACGCATGAATAAGATCCCATATGCTTCGGCTATAGGATCTATCATGTATGCCTTGATATGTACTAGACCAGATATGTCATACTCATTGAGCGCAACATGCAGGCTTCAGTCTAATCCAGATGAAAGTCACTGGATAGCTGTTAAAAGAATCCTTAAGTACTTACAAAGAACTAAGGACCTGCTCCTAGTCTATGGAGGTATGGAAGACGAGCTCGTTGTAAAGGATTACACTGACACAAGCTTCCAGATAGACTCAGACGACCTTAGATCGTAATCAGGTTATTTAATTTTCCTAAATGGAGGCGCAGTGACATGAAAGAGTTCCAAGCAATGTACTGTAGCAGATTCTTCAACTTATCAAGAAACTTGACGTTTGACATAAGCCTCACATCCCCAAATTTTAAGAAAAGATTACTTAGGGCTATTCCCCGTCCATATCTCATATGGTGCCTTTTGAACCGCCTTTGATGGAATTTTGTTCAGTATGAATGCAGCTGTCTCAAGAGCATAACCCCAGAAAGACGTTGAAAGATTCGTTTGACTCATCATCGATCGAACCATATCCAGTAAGGCTCGATTCCTCCTTTCGGACACTCCATTGCACTGAGGAGTTTCTGGAAGAGTCAGTTGTGAAACTATTCCACATTCTCTGAGATGATCCTCAAATTCCTGACTCAGATATTTGCCTCCTCGATCAGATCCAAGTGCTTTAATCTTCTTGCCAAGTTGATTTTGTACTTCATTCTTAAATTCTTTGAACACTTCAAAGGATTCATACTTGTACTTCATTAGGTAGGCATAACCATATCTACTGTAATCGTCCGTGAAAGTTATGAAGTACCGATACCCACCTCTAGCCGGCGTACGTATGAGTTCTAATAAGTCATTGACCCTTGCACCAACTTTTGTGAAGGGTTTCCTAGTCATCTTGCCAAGCAAACAAGACTTGTATGTCTCAAACGATACCAAATCAAATGAGTCTAAAAGTCCATGAGAGTGGAGTTTAGAAATGTGTTTCTCATTTATATGGCCTAAGCGACAGTGGCAGAGGTATGTCGTATTTGAGTCATTTAGTTTAAATCGATTATTGTTAATGTTATATATGGACTTTGTAGTCCTTGCACATCATTACAAATGTGAGTACCACATCCGGTATCCAATACCCAAGATTTAGGAGTAAGTGAACTAGTTTCAATAACAAAAATACCTGAAGCGGTAGTCACACTACCCTTCTTGATTTCGTCCCTGATAGAGTTTGCAGTTTCTCTTCCAATGGCCAATCTTGTTGCAATGGAAGCAAACTCCCTCCTTGTCTTCCTTGATCTTAGGTTTAGGCAACACCTTGCCTTTACCCTTGCTCTTGTTCCCGGTCTTCTTACCCTTCTTCTTGTGAACCATTAGGACATCTTTGACAACGTTTGTCTTCCTGTCCTCCTGTGCGTTCTTAAGCATCCCATGCAACTCGGTGATGGATTTCTCCATCTGATGCATATTATAGTTCATGATGAATTGCTTAAAACTAGGAGGTAACGACCCGAGAATTATGTCAACAGCCAATTCTCTGGGCAAAGCTGAACCAAGCCTCTCCAATTGATTAAGATAGCTCTTCATCTTAAGTACATGAGTACTCACAGATGAACATTTAGCCATCTTCGTGTCAGTCAGAGAGACAGTCGCTTTGTAGCGGTCAACTCTAGCCTGCTCTTGGAACATTTTCTTGAGAGTTACGATCATATCGTAAGCACCCATATCCTCCAGTTGCTTCTGAAGCTCGGAGGCCATGGTCGCTAGGATGAGACAAGCTATCTTTGTGTCGTCCTTAACGTATTTAGCATACGCATCTCGGGCAGCCCTTGTGGCTCCCTATTCTGGTTCCTCTGCGTAGGTCTTTTTTATGACATACAGTTTATTGTCAGCCTTGAGAACAATTCTCAGGTTTATAAACCAGTCAACGAAGTTAGACCCATTGAGCTTATCCTTCTCAAGAATAGATTGCAAATTCAACCCAGTTGAATTATTATTTGCCATTATTCTACAAGTTAAAATGTAAAGTGCCATTATTATTTATTCAGTAGGGTTGTTTTGTTTTGGTGTTTCTTATATTGTACTCCCACTATTTTTCTTCAAATCAGCCACCTTCAGTAGTATTGATTCAGAATTTTGAATTAAATGAAGTTTCATAGTGAGTTAAGATCCGTATTTCATTGAGAAGTAAGTGCGCTCCGGCGCAACCCTTAATGCTCAACTATTTAGGTAGGAACACTTTCCAATTGCATCATATGCAACTCTTTCCTTTTATGGAATGAGTATCTTATACATGGTGTGTTATCCCATCTTGTGCCCCGAGCCGAAGTCCGACTTGCTTGCTCAGTTAAGTTTAACCATGTATGAGTATCGGCAAAGTAGTTTCTAGCAGATTCAGCTCAGGCATGACCTGTGTTAGTCACTTCCTTACTTAACATTCTGAAGGATTTTATTTTAGATTTATAAATATAAACATCACAGAAACTAAGTTAAATATGTTATGAGCCTAATCCTCATGAGCGGTCATGAGGTTCCTAATTCTAGATCTATCTCTAGATTGTAGAAGTAATCTTCAACGAACCTTTCGTTGTGTGTGCGAAGATCGAATGCCATCTTTCGAAGATTGCAATAAGATCTCTTGCCTTGAAGTCTTGAAATAATATCTATCCTAACAATTATCCTATTGCTAGAAAAGGTAATTTACAAATTTGGACAACTCACAGGTTGCCATAATTACAAATTTGGACAACTCACTGGTTGTCATAGATGTTAAATAAAGTTACAAGCATTGACACACATGATTACATCACAGAACAATCACAGATCTAAAGCTCATACCATATTTATATATATTTAAATTCCATGTATAACAAAATTAGGGTTTCTCGCAAAATCAGCATTATTCCTTTGGGAAAGGAACTGTTCCGTTCTAAACAGAACTATTCCGTTCTCAACGGAAGTATTCCGTTCTCAACGGAGACGTGCTGGAAATTCGTATTTTCTATTATTTTAGTAAAATGGATTTCGAAAAACTATTTTTCGAAACTCCAGAAAATCATAATATCCACTATTTTCTGTGATGTTTTGAAATAATATTTTGAAAACCCTAAAATTTATTATACAAGAATTTACTAAATTTTAAATATGTAATCGATGATTACTTCCTTAACGAACGCTCCGATGCCACTATTGTGAAATCCATAGCCATGTACGTTACATGCGAAGTAGAACCTATGGATTTAACCCGTCCTAGGATCTAGGTTAAGGGAATAAAAGTACGGGATTAACTATTAAAATTTATAGCTCGGATCTTCCTTATGTAGGATTAGTGCCCTAGGCCAAATGTATTTGTGCTAGGAAATGGATTATGTATTAAGACATTATTATTTATTCAATAAAGGTTGTTTCTTTATATATATATATATATATATATATATATATATATATATATATATATATATATATATATATATATATATATATATATATATATATGTGTGTATGGGTTGTGAATTTAAATTTCTTATATCAACCAAGAATGACACTTCGGGTACACGTCATCAGAATGCGTGATTCTGATAGTAGAACTGTGAACCAACGAATGACATTCTAAACCATCCCTAGTGATATGTAGGATCTTTATAAAGATAAACAAACTTCAAGAAGAAGCTACATATTCACACTAGTATGTTCGCAGACTGGATGATCATGTTCTGCTAATCATGGACATAGAGATGTCAAGTCTGGAATATAGGTACGTGTTAGAGAACACGTATTGGACTAATCACACTATGAGAATATGCTTGGTATATATCATTAGTGATTCTCATATGAATAATGTGCTTGTTCTTAGGACCTGAGGTCACCATGGATTTCTGAATGAGGAATTGCATACTTTAAGATGATCTTACGTCATCCGTAATGGGATGATCATTAGGGTCATCATTAGGTATGCACTGAATCATGACGAGAAATGTGAGTGACCAAGATGGGATTTGTTCCTCTCGTCATGAGGGAGATATCTCTGGGCCCCCTGATGAACTAGGACTGAAGGAAATGCATGACCATGCTCAAAATGGATTAACATGTGTTGTTAATATCATTTTGTATTTACTCAGTCTAATTCTCGATCAGGAAATAGACTTTGATCAAACTCAAGGATGACATATTACCATGCCTTGTGATTAAAACATATATCGTAGAACAAAAGAAATAAACAAACGTCTATTCAGATAGGTTTATGATCACTGATCATTTCATTTAACATGGGTAGTCACGACATCAGACTAGAGGTTACTCATGACTTACGATATTTAGAAGATCGTTGCCAGCGTTAAATGAAACCAACACGGTCACACAATGGACTCCATTCGGACGGGAAGAAAAATACCTTAGAAACAGTTATACATGTGATGTATAAATTGGTGAAAGAATAAAACAATAGATGCTGAAATTTTACATATGCTGGAATTGTTCCGGCCAACAAGAATACAAGTTCCGGTCGGCCGGAACTAATTCTGGAATTGTTTCGGCCTTCCGGAACAGAGGTTCCGGTCGGCCGGAACTATGGCGGCTGGAAGAGTTTCCTTATCGAAACTTGCCATTCTTTCACCCTCTCTTTCTAGCATAAATAGAGGGGCATGCCCCCTCTATTAGAAATACAATTAGTAGCCCTAGAGGCAACCGTAATACTAAGAGAGAGAGAGAAAGAGTCTTGTGAGTGTAATTTCGGAAAGTATTTCAGGACTCGTCTAGCCGAGTCCGGTTATTCCGTCTGTCTGAAGTTCGTGTGGATACGAGTAGAGATCTCGTACTTTGGAGATAAGCAAGCGATCCGTTCTTCATCCCTAGGAAAAGAAAAGAGGTTTGCGAAGTCGAGCTTCAGGAATGAGAAGGTTGCACGTCAGAAAAGTTCAGACCTACATCCATTCTTCGTCTCGCGGATCAGGAAGATCCGAGGTATAAATTTTAATGGCCAATCTCGTACTTTTATTCCCTTAACGTAGATCTTAGGACGGGTTAAATCCATAGGTTACGCTGCGCATGTAATGTACATGGCTATGGATATACCAACACCTTATCCGCGACATGAAGAACGAATGTAGGTCTGAACTTTTTCTGACTTGCAACCTTCTCCTTCCTGAAGCTTGATTCGCGACCTCCTTGGTTCTCCTAGGGATGAAGATCGATCGCTCGCTAGTTCTCACGATAGAGAACCTCTACTCGTATCCACGCGAACTTCAGACGTACGGAATAACCGGACTTGGCTAGACAAGTCTGAAAATACTTTCCGAATATCTCACAAAACATTCTCTCTCTTTTCTGTGAAATAGACGGCCTCTAAGGCTTCTGAGTTGTATCTGAAATAGAGAGACTCTGCCCTTCTATTTATATTAGAGAGAGTGGCGAACGATTGCTCAGTTACCATCACTAAAAACCCTAATCTGCGCATATTCCGTTGCTAACGGAATACGTATTTCCATAACGAAATACTTGGCTGGTAAGGTTATTACAGTTTCCATATATATATTCCGTTGGAAATGGAACTATTCCGTTGCCAACGGAATGGTACTGTTTTGTTCAATCAATTATCCAATAATTGATTATTTCGTTCACCAATTTATGCATCATATTTATAACTGTTTTTTCGGCATATTCATCCCGTACGAATGGAGTTCATTGTGTGACCATGTAGGTTCCATTTAACGCTGGCAACGATCTTCTAAAGATCGTAAGTCATGAGTAACCTCTAGATTGATGTCATGGCTACCCATGTTAAATGAAATGATCAGCGATCATAAACCTATCTGAATAGACATTTACTTATTCCTTTTGTTCTACGATATACGTCTTGATCACAAGGCACAGTAATATGTCATCCTTCAGTTTGATCAAAGTCTTTTTCCTGATCGAGAATTAGACTAAGTAAATACAAAATGATATTAACAACACATGTTAATCCATTTTGAGCATGGCCATGCATTTCCTTCAGTCCTAGTTCATCAGGAGGCCCAGAGATATCTCCCTCATGACGAGAGGAACAAATCCCATTTTGGTCACTCACATTCCTCGTCATGATTCAGTGCATATCTAACGATGACCCTAATGATCATCCTGTTATAGATGACGTAAGAACATATTAAAGTATGGAGTTCCTCATACAGAAATCCATGGTGACCTCAGGCCGTAGGAACAAGCACACTCTTCATATGAGAATCACTAATGACATATACCATGCATATTCCCATAGTGTGGTCAGTCCAGTATGTGTTCTCTAACACGTACCTATATTCAAGACTTGACATCTCTATGTCCACGATCAGCAGAACATGATCATCCAGCCTGCGAATATACTAGTGTGGAGATGTAGCTTCTTTCCTGAAGTATGTCTATCTCTATAAACATCCTACATATCACTAGGGACAGTTTAGAATGTCATTCG
Source organism: Juncus inflexus (assembly GCA_024447665.1). NCBI lineage: Eukaryota > Viridiplantae > Streptophyta > Magnoliopsida > Poales > Juncaceae > Juncus > Juncus inflexus. Next base: position 7,153,397 of record JAJHPC010000006.1, read on the forward strand.
TTGGTTCACACTTGTACTATGAGAATCACGTATTTTGATGACGTGAACCCGAAGTGTCATTCTTGGTTGATATAAGAAATTTACATTCACAACTCATACACACAGATATATAAGAAACAAGTTTTATTGAATAAATAATAATGTCTTAATACATAATCCATTTCCTAGCACAAATACATTTGGCCTAGGGCACTAATCTTATAGTTGATGGGTTTGTCTCATGCATATAGATGCATGAGAGACAAAAAGGAAGTTGGCTAGAAATAAGGAATATAAGATTGTCATATTAAAGTGTTTTATGTAAAAGGTTTACTTAATGAAACAAAAAATATTTGAAATGTTCAAAGCATTTAAGAATGAAATTCGACATTGTCTTGACAAGATAATAAGAGCACTTCGATTAGATTGAAGTGGCAAGTATTTGAGTCAATAGTTTGACAATTATCTTAGAAATTGTGGAAAATGTTTCACAATTAATTCTATATGCAGCATCTCATGATGTGCACATAAAGAAGAAAATGAAACTTATTGGACAAAATTCAGTCTATGCCGCCGAGACTCTTATAGGTTTTTACTCTTGCATATACTAAACACTGAATATCATAAGGTTCAAAAGGACACCATATGTGATATGGGTTTGGAATAGTCCCAAATTGTCTTTAAAGATTGAAGTACGACTCATGTCAAAAGGTTTTACGATGTCAACACAACAATCTCATAAATATTTGTGGAATATCAATTTGATATTATTTTACATCCATTGCGAGTTCAAATTGTTTGCTACTCATAATTCAGACTTCTTTAAAAGAGATCTCATCTCCTAAAGAAGCAGTGGGAGTGTAATACATCTCGAAAGGTTCGAGATCCACATACTAGCGATGAACCATTAAGGTCCTACTCACATACCTGGTAGACATTAAGGTGAGAGATATGATCTCTCATAAAAGATGCTCGTAGAGAATGAGTCGACTTTCTACGGAGGAGACTGTGAAGAGACAATGTTGTCAAAATGGTTGGACCATGAGAACTGAGATGCAGTGCATTTACAAGCAATCATGTTTGGAACTTGATTGGAGTATCTAATGGCTTGATGACCATTGCATATCATGGATAACCTAAAATAGCAAAGAAAGTAGCTATAGTATGGGCTATAGTAAAAGGACTTTCTCACTTGTTGCTATTACGAATTCTAACTTTCATAGCACAATATGATTGTGAATGATGGAACAAGGATGTAAAACTCACATTCGTTTATAGGAACTTTAATGTGGATGTATCTTTGATACATGGCAAGAGTTTTGTGATCGCAAGAATTCTGAAAGGTAAATTCATGGAATAAAGCAAGCATCTCAGGATGGATCTATTTGACAAAGTAAATTGAAGAATCCGACTTAATCAAAATAGATGTGACCACCTTGATTTCAAGAAATTCAGTGGGAGTATAACAATCTTCCTACATTACAACAACTTACACATCTTAATAGTTAGGAGTTGAAGTATATACAGACTTCTGGTTGTAAGATAAAATACATTGGTAAAATATTGAAAGAATTTGATGTGCAAGAAATTTTCTTGCTCATGGTGTTCATATGAATGATGAAAGAAAAAGGAATGAGATTCTATACGTTCAGCCATACGTTGAAATGTTCAACATGCAAGAAAGCGTTCTTGCTTATGACATTCACAAGAAACAGTTCTTGATAACGGGATGAGTAAGATTTTTCAAGCCATACAATGTACTGTGCAATATGCTTAGAGCATAAGAGAGCAAATGATAGTCATTTGATGACTATAATAAATATCTAAGTTCTTATGAAGAACTACGATATTCAGAGGAGCTAGGTAGTGGTAAGATATTACACCTTCCTTACATGGATCATTATCGCAATTCGTTTATTACGAATACAGTAATTTGGAAAGAGTTCCAAATAAGGTACTATAACTGAAATAAGACCCCATATTTTTGCTTTAGAAGCAAACAATAGGTATGCTTGGATCAAAACTTGATATTGGAACTAAGAGTAGTCCCGATTGCTCCTAAGGCTTGACGATCTATGTTATGAACAAAGAGTCACTCAGAATAGAGCTACAAGGATACAAGTACATGTTCTTGGGAAATCCATAGCCATGTACGTTACATGCGCAGCTGAACCTATGGATTTAACCCGCCCTAGGATCTACGTTAAGGGAATAAAAGTACGAGATTAGCCACTAAAATTTATACCTTGGATCTTCCTGATCCACGAGACAAGGAACGGATGTAGGTCTGAACTTTTCCGACTTGCAACCGTCTCCTTCCTGAAGCTCGGTTCGCCATGCTCCTTCCTATTGCTCGGCTCGAAGAGCTCCTACCTGAAGCTCGGCTCGCGAAACTCTTCTTGAAGCTCAGCTCGAGAGATGGCTACTTCTCCTAGAGATGAAGATAGATCGCTCGCAAGTTCTCAAGGTAGAGAACCTCTACTTGTATCCACGCGAACTTCACTCGAACGGATTAATCGGACTTGGCTAGACAAGTCCGAAAATACTTTCCGAATATCTCTCAAAAACTCTCTCTCTCCTTTTTGTGTAAAAACGGCCTCTCAGGCTTCTGAGTTGTGTGTCAAATAGAGAGACCCTGTCCTTCTATTTATACTAGAGAGATAGGCGAACGATTCCTCAGTTACCATAACTAAAACCCTAATCTGCGCCTATTCCGCTGCCAACGGAACTGTTCCGTTGCCAACGGAATAGGTATTTCCATAATGGAATACTTGGCAGTTAAGGTTATTATAGTTTCCATATATATTCCGTTGGGAAATGAACTGTTCCGTTGCCAACGGAATGGCACTATTTTGTTCCATCAATTATCCAACAATTGATTATTTCGTTCACCAATTTATACATCATATGTATTAACTGTTTTGAGTTATATTCATCCCGTACGAATGGAGTTCATTGTGTGACCGTGTAGGTTCCATTTAACGCCGGCAATGATCTTCTAAAGATCGTAAGTCATGAGTAACCTCTAGACTGATGTCATGACTACCCATGTTAAATGAAATGATCAGCGATCATAAACCTATCTGAATAGACATTTGTTTATTCCTTTTGTTCTACGATATACGTCTTGATCATAAGGCACGGTAATATGTCATCCTTGAGTTTGATCAAAGTCTCTTTCCTGATCGAGAATTAGACTGAGTCAATACAAAATGATATTAACAACACATGTTAATCCATTTTGAGCATGGCCATGCATTTCCTTCAGTCCTAGTTCATCAGGGGGCCTAGAGATATCTCTCTCATGACGAGAGGAACAAATCGCATCTTGGTCACTCACATTCCTCGTCATGATTCAGTGCATACCTAACCATGACCCTAATGATCATCCCGTTACGGATGACGTAAGATCATATTAAAGTATGCAATTCCTCATACAGGAATCTATGGTGACCTCAGGTCGTAGGAACGAGCACACTATTCATATGAGAATCACTAATGACATATACCATGCATATTCTCATAGTGTGGTCAGTCCAATACGTGTGTGGTCAGTCCAGTACGTGTTCTCTAATATGACGTACCGATATTCCAGACTTGACATTTCTATGTCCATGATCAGCAGAATATGATCATCCGGCTTGCGAATATACTCGTGTGGATATGCAGCTTCTTACTTGAAGTATGTCTATCTCTATAAACATCCTACATATCACTCGGGACAGTTTAGAATGTCATTCGTTGGTTCACAGTTCTGCTATCAGAATCACGTATTCCGGTGACGTGAACCCGAAGTGTCATTCTTGGTTGATATAAGAAATATACATTCACAACCCATACACACAGATATATAAGAAAGAACCTTTATTGAATAAATAATAATGTCTTAAACATAATCCATTTCCTAGCACAAATACATTTGGCTTAGGGCACTAATCTTACACATGTTTCAGATGTTCTCGACTAATGATAGAGATCAATAGTAGTTGTTACAAGTTTGTAATGTAAATTTCTATAATATGATAGGCATATATTTCCCGCTAGTAGAACATGAAAGTCATGTTGCCTAATAAGCATTGGATGCTTAAGATTAGCCTAGTGCAAGTGGGAAACTGAAGGAATTATGCCCTAGGCCAAAGTGTTAGACTAGATATTAGATTATGAGAAACATGTGTATTCAGTTCATATATAAATGAGTGTATGGGTGACTAATATATTTACGTATATTAGATCGATCATGAATGACACTTCGGGTTCACGTCATCAGAATACGTGATTATGATAGTAGAACTGTGAACTAATGAATGGCATTCTAAACCGTCCCTAGTGATATGTGGGATGTTTATAGAGATAAACATACTTCAAGTAAGATGCTACATATCCACACAAGTATATTCGCAGACTAGATGATCATGTTCTGCTGATCATGGACATAGGGATGTCAAGTCTGGAATATAGGCAAGTGTTAGAGAACACGTACTGGACTGACCACACTCTGAGAATATGCATGGTATATGTCATTAGTGATTCTCATATGAATAGTGTGCTTGTTCCTATGACCTGAAGTCACCATGGATTCCTGTATGAGGAACTGCATACTTTAATATGATCTTACGTCATCCGTAACGGGATGATCATTAGGGTCATCATTAGGTATGCACTGAATCATGACGAGGAATGTGAGTGACCATGATGGGATTTGTTTCTCTCATTAAGAGAGAGATATCTCTGGCCCCCCTGATGAACTAGGACTGAAGGAAATGCATGGCCATGCTCAAAATGGGTTAACATGTGTTGTTAATATCATTTTGTATTTATTCAGTCTAATTCTCGATCAGGAAAGAGACTTTGATGAAACTCAAGGATGACATACTTCCATGCCTTGTGATCAAGACGTATATCGTAGAACAAAAGGAATAATCAAATGTCTATTTAGATAGGTTTATGATCGCTGATCATTTCATTTAATATGAGTAGTCATGACATCAGTCTAGAAGTTACTCATGACTTACGATCTTTGGAAGATCGTTGCCAGCGTTAAATGGAACCTGCACGGTCACACATAGAACAACGTCTAGTCGGGAAGGAAATGATCTTAAATGGTTATACATATGATGTATAAATAGGTGAAGGAAATAATCGATCATTGGATGATTGATATGAATGATTATGCAAAAATCAGCATAGTTCCGTTGGCAACAGAACAGTTCCGTTGCCAATGGAACAATTTAGTTGGCAACATAACTCAGCCATTTTCTCGACAACCAAGTTTTCAGATTAGTAAACCCTATTCCGTTGGCAGCATAATAGGTCCGTTGGGAATGGATAAGCGCTATAATTAGGGTTTTAGTTATGGTAACTAAGCAATGCTTCATCCCTAGGAAGAGTAAGAAGGTTCTTAGAGTCGAGCTTCAGAAGCCAGGAAGGAGAAGGAAGCAAGACGGAAGTTCGTTCAGACCTACATCCGCTTCTCTCTCCCGGATCAGGAAGATCCGAGGTATAAATTTTAATATCATAATCTCGTACCTTTATTTCCTTTACGATGATCCTAGGAAGGGTTGAACCCGTAGGTTCCACTGCGCATGTAACGTACATGGCTACGGGTTTCCCAACAACTACTTGATAGACTCATTAATGGTTCATCGCTAGTATGTGGATCTCGAACCTTTCGAGATGTATTACACTCCCACTGCTTCTTTAGGAGATGAGATCTCTTTTAAAGAAGTCTGAATTATGAGTAGCAAATAATTTGAACTCGTAATGGATGTAAAACAATATCAAATTGATAGTCCACAAATATTTAAGAGATTGTTGTGTTGACATCCTCAAACCTTTTGACACGAGTCGTACTTCAACCTTTAAAGACAATTTGGGACTATTCCAAACCCATATCACATATGGTGTCCTTTTGAACCTTATGATATTCAGTGTTTAGTATATGCAAGAGTATAAACCTATAAGAGTCTTGGAGGCATAGACCAAATATTATCCAATACGTTTCATTTTCTTCTTTATATGTACATCGTGAGATGCTGCATATAGAATTAATTGTGAAACCTTTTCCACAATTTCTAAGTTAATTGTCAAACTATTGACTCAAATACTTGCCACTTTGATTTGATCGAAGTGCTCTTATTATCTTGTCAAGGCGATGTCGAATTTCATTCTTAAATGCTTTGAACATTTCAAATATTTTGTGTTTTATTAAGTAAACATTTTACTTAAAACACTTTAATATGAAAATCTGATATTCCTTATTTCTAGCCAGCTTGCTTTTTTTTTGTCTCGCATGCATCTATATGCATGAGACTAACCCATCAACTTCATGATGGTTGTCCATTCTTGTCATCCTGTTCAATAAATGGAATTCGCACGTCTCAATTGATCCTTGATCTAGTGAGTCAAACTTTCCACATAGGGGGAGTTTTAGAAATGCGATTCTTATTTTGTGACTTAGATGACATTGATAGAAGTATGAAATCAATGGACTTATTATTTAGCATATAAAGGTTATTTTCTAAGTGAACAATTCATATAGATTTATCTAGGAAAATTTTATTATTCCAAATAATAAATTTTACAACCATTTTAATGCTAATGTCGAAATAATATTTATTTCATTACAAGTCCACAATGGCTAAGTCAATAAAATCCTAGAGTTAATGTAGCAACTATTTCTTCATTCCCCACTTGTAGGTGACTTCTCCTCAAGCTAATCTTCTACTTCTGAGTAATATCCTGCACTTTCAAAATGTGAGAATTACAGTGGATATCCAATATCCAAATAGAGATTTAGAAAGAGGAATACCTGAAATGGCAGTCATTGATTCTTCTTCTTGACATATCTTACATCCTGCTCTCCAGTGATCACGCATAGAACATGCAATCACTTCTTCCGATTCCTCAGGTTTAGACAACTCCTTGCTTTACTCTTGATCCAACTCTCCCATGCGGCTTGTCTATTCAACTCCTTTTCCCTTTCAATCCTGAGGGCATCAATGACAACTTTTGCCTCTATGTCCTTCTCTGCCTCTTTAAGCATCTTATGCAATTCCGTGATCGTCATCTCCATCCGACGCTTATGATATTCAGTAATGAACAAATCAAAGCTAGGAGGAAGCAATCTAAGAATCATGTCAATCACGAATTCATAAATAAATAAAACAAATAAAGTATATTTTGAATCATTTTCTTTCCCCCTCTATTTCCTCATTTTTTTTCATTTCATTTTCATTCTAGCTGTCCCAATCTCCTCTACAGTTCTTTTCTTTTTTTCAATTTTTGAGCTGTATCAAATGCACCTAATGGTACCATAAGCCGGTACAAAGGCATAGTTGTATGTATTAGAAATAATTTTTTTTAATCTGAGAATTTGTGATAGGACACGATAGTAATAACTGTACACTAATGGAAGATAGTGAGCAAGTTAATGCCATAAACTAGTACATACTATCTTATAACAATAATAATGCACCTAATAATAATAATAATAATAATAATAATAATAATAATAATAATAATAATAATAATAATAATAATAATAATTAGAGGAACCCAAACCTATCTTATAGGAGTAATTAGTTAGGTCAACACCAAAACATCGCACCAAATAGAGGGCATAACAATCAAAGACCAGGATTTTATTCTATGGTAACTAAAGTTTCCACTGAGCTTCGAGCCTATGATCAAGAACTGAATAATGAATTGCAAATATTGGCAAGCATGGTGGACTCACTATCCTCTCACGCTAAGGTGTTGGAGACGCAAATTGCGCAATAGGCGAGCAGTTCATTCCAGCAAGAAGGGAAAATTCCGAGCCAAACTGAAAACCCATTAGAGCAAGTCAATTCTATGATGGCTCTAAGGAGCGGACAAGGATATCAAGGACCAAGAATGAAGAGAGTTTCTATGAACCTGTCACAACTTGTGGTCTCTGCACCGCGAACCGAAGCTCCACCACCCCAACCGCGGTACTAACTGAAGGCACGACGAATCTACAACCAATGATGAATGACAATGAAGAGGAGAAACCGAATGAACCCGCGACAATAACAAAAGTCCCTAACCCCATCGACAAGCCCAATGAAGACTTTCTCCTGTCATCACTAGGACATGATTACAATTCACCACCACCATACAAGTTACCCCCACTTTTCCCTAGAAGGCTAGGAAGACACAAGCTAGATTAGCAAATCACAAGATTCGCAAAGTTTTAAAGAAGCTCAATGTCATGATACTCTTCACGGACATAGTTATCCAGATGCCGGCCAAAGCAAAATTCTTGAAGGAGATCCTGTCCAATAAGAGGAAGACTGAAGATTTCTAGAATGTCGCGCTCACGGAACTATATAGTGCAATCATACAAAATAAGCAGCCTAAAAAACTGAAGGATCCGAGCAGTTTCTCCAAATCTTGCTACATTGGTAAGGACTGATTCGATGAAGAACTGTGTGATTTTGGAGTGAGCGTAAGCCTGATGCCATCATCTGTTTACAAGAGGCTGGGTATCAGAGATCTAGAAGAGATGACGATGACCCTAACAATGGCGGACAAATCAATGAGGCATCCGAAAGGGTTAGTAGAGGGTACCAGTGCGAGTAGGAGAGACCCACACCTGGGTTTATTTCATGGTGGCAGAAATGGAAGTCGATCACTTATACCCAATCATACTTGGAAGATCCTTCATAGCGTCCGCTGGCGCGATAATTGATGTAATGAAGGGGAGACTATCATTAAATTTAGGCGAGGATAAGGATAAGTTCAATTTGATAAAGAATTTTGTGAGGCAACGAATGCATATATGTTACAGAATCGGGATAAAAAATGACGACTCAGAAGGAGAACCAAACGACCCAAGAGAACCGGACGAGCCAAACACATGAGGAGAAGGCACAATTGACTAGCTTGAAGAGTGAGAACTCGATGAGCGAGGGCCACAAGAACTAGCACAAAGCCTAAAGAATCAGATGAACCTCCAAACCGAGACCCAAGCCCCGAAGAGAGCAGACGAGAAAACTTGAGGGAACTGATGTACACAACATGCGACCCATGCATCCACATCATGCTCTGCCCGATTTGCGTATCGATAAAGGAGGACCTAGAGATGACTAAAGAGCAAGGGGCACTACCTTCGGGACTCACGTACAAGCTCATAGGCCCTGATGACTACCCAATCGTGAAGGTGACTAATTTAGAGATGAACCACTTTCGAGATACTAGATATCTAAGTCTCGCACTTGTCTTCACAACCTACAACCTCATGAGCACGTTGCCAAATGGGCGATAGAGGAATGTATCTCCAAGAGGAGAAATAAGGTCCCATATCCAGTCATCTACGGGAGTATAGCACCAAAAGAGGAGCAGAAAGGCTACACAAAGGCCGAGAAGGAGGTTTTCATACTTGTCACGTGCTAGAGAAATTCAAGCCCTACCTGCTCGGATCAAATATCGCCACCTACACTGATAACTTGACGATCAAGTACATGTACAACAAGATAAACAAAAGGCCAAGAATGATGAATTTGATCAACTTCCTGCAAAGATTCAACCTACGATTCACGGAGCAAGAAGGAGGACACACACCAAAGAGCCTGGTCGGGTAAGTAATGCAGCAAGAAGAAGAAGATCCGGAGGCCAATAATCGCAGTTCTTGTGATGTAATACTTGAAAATAGACTGAGACTTTATGAAGGATTGCATGACCCAGCTCAGTAGAGTCGCTAATTCTTTGCAAACTAGTGGTTAGCCTCATGACCTTAAAAAGCGCTACCTGGGAGGCAGCCCGCCAGTTTAGTTTTAGTTCAATTTTCTAGTTTTTATGTTTCTTTTCCCTTTTTAGTTTTCTTTTCTTTGCATGCATCGCAAGAATCAACTAGATGGAGTACCACGTGAAAAAGATGTCATAATCATGATCTGTAGGAGCGAACAATCTAGAAGGACGATTGATATGGAAGGTGAAAATATATTTCATATGGAACCCACCAAAGAAGAAACCGACCCCTTTCTCAATTACTGTCATTTGTGACAGTCCACTAAACCCTTGGATGCTTCGCCTCCCAATAACTATCCTATCGCAACGATATAAATAGGCGGCTCCCGCTCGACAAACCAGAAACCCTAAACCTTCACTTCATCTCCCTCAGAGCTTCAAACCTCAATTTCCAGCCAAACCCCCTGAGAGAACAATGTTGGGAAGGAAAGAATCCACTGCCATAGTAGAAAAGAGGAAGAGGAACCTAGTCCAAGGGGAATCTGCTGGCAGGGTCTGCACAACCCCCATTGTCCCAGAGGGCAAGATGCAATGAAGATCAAGGGACATCGCGATCTCTGGACGTAACTGAGGATAGGGGCATCGCGATCTCTGGACGTCAGCGTGCTCCAGGGATTGGGGATTTATGACGAGACAAGTGGGTTATTCGAAGGAATGGGGTTCGGCCTCATCATCCCAACTATAGAAACGCCTTATCGGGATGCAATGACAAAATTCCTTGTGACCTTCGCCTACAGCAAAGAAAACAAAATCATGACCTTTAGGTTGTGAAACTTTAGATGGAATATGCCACTTCGTGACTCCAGAAATGCGTTATTCATCACGAACGAAGGTAAGGGGGCAGAGAGGAACCAAGGGTACGGAAGAATGAGCTTTTTTGAGTCAATCTTGCCTCGACAAAATTTGGATCTTCATGATGAAGGTCGTCCTGCGGGCCTTAGCGGTGATATTTTTCCCTAGGTGCGATTACGGGCACCCGTCACCTGGAGAAATGTGGATGCTTTAGGGAGCACTTCAAAACCCCTGTATCGCGACCAATTTTCATGAGCAGATCGCGGAGCACTTTCAGATTCTTAGCAACTCTGGACCCAGGGAACCACTTATGTGCAGCCATCTAGTAACCAGATTGTCTATTTCCTCTCCATCCCAATAAAAAATGATGAGGAGCTGGGGACTGAGCTTCTAAACAACGATAAGTCTCTAGACCATGACGCAACCCTAGATCAACCTAAATAGAGAAGGAATGATGAACATCATCAATCGCGGTAACTGGCAACCACCACCACCGCTACTTGAACCCACGCATGACGTGGGTGAAGAAGTGCCCCAGAGTCAGAATCTTAGGAGCAAGCCGAGGGGCAAGTGCCACCACGTTGGGGAGGCACTTTCAAGAGGATACTCACCAAGATAGAAAACCTACAAGTCCAAACCACGACGATGGCCGAAGCTTTCGAAGTGCTACTTAATGTAATAAAGGAAACGAGGACTGTCGTGGGCTGGGTAGACAACCAATTGGGGGAAATGCGACAGCCAACTCACATAATATGGAGGGATGGCGAACAAACTAGGGGAATGCCTTGATTCACAATGTGGACCGCTGCCTAGCGACTTCTTCTAGGTGACGGTTTACTCCCTTTTTTATTTTTATCTTTAGCTAGTGAAGTGCATTAGGACATTGCCCAACTTAAGCTTGAGGGGAGTTTACCTGCATGCATTTTATTTTACTTTCTATTATATTCTTAGGCCCGTTATTTTGTGTAGACTACATACTCACATGGACAGGATCATACGCACAGACGACCATAAGTACCGAGGCCCCCCTATAAACCACCTGTCAAGACTTCAAATGAGGAGGGTTAGTACGCCCTTGAGAGTGACGGGCCATTCCAGAAGGTCTCTCACACAACCTTTGAGATGTTTCGGAGGCCTAATCTTGGGAGAACCCCAGTCTGCCTTGCGATTGTGACCCCCAGTCCACTACTCGAGAACCAACCCTCATCACCCGTAATATCCACCTATATGTGATAATCACTCCACCATTCATTCACCACCTCTTCAAACCACCAAAGAGAGAGAGAGATCTGTCCAGTTTCAAGATTACATGGGCCAAAATCAGAAGAAAGAGAAGAAGTCCCAAGTTGCGGTTATTGTTATTGCACTCATCAAGTCGCGTGTCATAGGAGGAGACAAATAAGACGCAAGCAAGACGATGGGACCAAGGCAAGTCACTCAACTTAGCGAAGAAGAAAGAGGAAAATTAGGCTAATGATAGGTGGCGTGAACGAGATGAAGACAATAAAATGAAGAAGAATCCATGATCGAAAAAAAATTGATTGAAAAATGAAAAAAATCAGATTTGACCCCACCTAAAGGAGGAATAATACAAGTAATTTATACACAACTAAGCCAGAGGGTGAGTAGCTAAAATGATAAAGCTATGGAGAAAGAGAAAAACTAAATGGCTAGTAGCTCACCAAGTCTAAACAGGACTAGAGGTATGAGTAACCAAATGGGCTAAGGAGAAGGGAAGAAAGGAAAAAAAAATTAAGCCCGTCACTCGCGATTTGGAGAAACCATTTTGAAGACTGTTATTCGGCTGTGAACCCTTCGGAGTTACATCCAAACACAAGTAGGAAGGGCTAAACTGGCCAAGTTGAGGTAACGCCACGACCAGAAATGCTGAAGATCCCAAATATTAGCTTGTATCTAGTAAAGAGTTTTTCAATCAATTCAACAAAAAAAAATGATCATGGATAATAAAACAAAGAAAGAAGCCACATCCACACTAACGAATACATTGACCACATGACGAGAATCAAGCTTGGGGAAGGTCTTTCCCTATGAAGCGACAGGGCAATCGGCACCTTCAAAACGCCGCGACTACCCATGCGCGAGTATCCAGCGCAAAGATTGAACCCCGGGTGGAGAGAAGAACTATATATACACATTATCCCTAATATCCACACATCAAAATATAAGTATTAAAGAGGGCATTTAATAGTGATTGGAGGAGTGATCCGTTAAGGTATGGCGCATGATAACCTAGACTGAGTGATCGGTCATTCTTCTAAGGCACACGGTGAGGTCCCGAACGACAGTTCCCTTGAAGGAATGGGTCCTGTCACTCCGATGGGTGAACGGGCATTTATGAAAGGGACTGAAGAGCGAGAAGGATGCTAGTGTGTGCACGAGAGTCAATTCGAGACATGAGAATCACACAAGTAAGGTAAGCCAGACGTTTAGTCCGGATTCGTGACTTGCTCAGGACGAGCAAGAGTAAGCTTAGGGAATTGTGATAGGGGTAATTAATGTTAACCCGCTATCTTGTATCTTATTTTCTACACTTTAGTTAGTATTTTATTTATGTTTTAAATCAAGAATCAAGTTACTGCCAGAATCACATGTGATTACAGGAATTAGGGCAAAAAGGACGTAAAAGAGACACAAGGTGTCTAGGGAGTGATTGGAGCAGTCATCGCACGGCGGTCCCACTTGTGGGTGCGGTATTACTCGACCCGGCAGCATGGATCACAAGAATCGCAACTCGAGAGGAGTGGCTCAAACGCGTCCAAACAGGGAAAGAAACACAGAAGCCAGAATCACGGACTGATTGATTAGCATTTAAGAGGAGATCTGGCGACGTTGGTAGGATATTCGAGAGATGCTACTTATCCTATGGAGACGTCGAAAACCCTAGAGGTCTCTCCCCTATAAAAGACCCTTAGAGGGATGGCAAGCGGGGGGGGTGGGTTCAATTGAGAGAATTCAACTCAGAGAGAGAATAGTCCTATTAGTCGCGTCTGGTGACAGCCCACGACTACGGACTTAGTTAGAGAGAGTTTCATTCCTGATCCTCTTATGTATCTTGGTTTTAGTTGTTGTATAATGTACTATAATTAACTCCACCCCTAAGGCACTGTGTTAGTAGTTTATAAATTTAGTATTTTAATAAGTTATTTTCTCCTTGTTCATTATTATTATTTATTATAATGTTATTTATGAAATGTTTGACTCTTATCTTGAAGTGTGTAGTGCGCCACATGTCTTGATACTTAGGTGAGTAGGTGAAGGACCAAAATGAGAAGTCGAAAGCCTGACCCGCGGTCAACACTTAGACCAACGAGGCAATAGAGTAGCTAAGATGTTTGAGGGGAGCAAGGAACACCATAGATCTCAAAGGACTCATACCCTAGAAGGGCATCCCGGGGTGCGAGCATAGTGATTCACTGCAAGAGCCGACTTCGCGAGACCAGGGTGGATCCCCCTCATCAGAATTAATAAAAAGAACAAGGAGAGGCAACCGAAGGAAACAAGTAAGGAGATAGACGAAACCACCATGCCCTAGACCGCTCTCTATCAGACAACCAACATATCACCCCCTATGTGAGCACTGACAATGCGAGCATGGGACCCCCTTTTTACTTTCTTTCTATTTTACATGTTTTATTTACTTTCTCTCGCACAACCAACCAAATATTTATTCGGTTTGGATTACCAACCGTAGCTAGTCCTGTACTCCACCTTTGACCTTTATGTGGATTGACACCCTAACTTTACTATGACGTGAGGTAGTGAGGGTGACCGAGCAAGTGAAACTGAGAATCTAAATTTTGAATTGGGAACCTGTCTTGTTATCTATATACCGCATAGTCAACAACTGACCGTTATTGGTTCAACCAATGAAATCTCGGGTTATACACATAAAAAATGAATCTGCCCGGGATAAACAGTGAAGGAAAAGGATTGGTTACAGACTGCCATGATAGCCTAAAAATAGGAAGAAAAATGGTGTGTTAGCTTTCCAAATTACCCTAAATTGCTCAGTTTCGATGGCAAGCGCACGATCTACGCAGAGTACTTTAGGTGTAGAATCCACAGGGAGTAGTAATTAATTTTAGTTTCTTTAACATAGCTCCAATTTAATCTTTTAGTTGGCTTTGGTTTTTAAAATAAAAAAAATAAAGTAAAATAAAGTAAAGAAAAGAGGTCGCTTATCGAGCCGTGGACTAGGTTATCACGATCCTTGTCCGTAGTAGAAGATAGTCCTTAAGTTGATAAAAGAGGATTCTAGGAGTCAAGCTCTTTTGTAATTCTCCATCTAATTGTAGGATTAGTGCCCTAGGTCAAATATATTTGTGCTAGGAAATGGATTATGTAACAAGACATTATTATTTATTTAGTAAAGGCTGTTTCTTATATATCTGTGTGTTGGGAAATCCATAGCCATGTACGTTACATGCACAGCGGGACCTATGGATTTAACCCGCCCTAGGATCTACGTTAAAGGAATAAAAGTACGAGTTTAACTATTAAAATTTATATCTCGGATCTTCCTGATCCGCGAGACGAAGAACGGATGTAGGTAAGACTTTTCTGACTTGCAACCTTCTCCTTCCTGAAGCTCGACTCGCTACCTCGTTTCTCCTAGGGATGAAGATCGATCGCTCGCAAGTTCTCAAGATAGAGAACCTCTACTCGTATCCACGTAAATTTCAGACGTACGGAATAACTGGACTTGGCTAGACAAGTCCGGAAATACTTTCCGAAAATCTCTCAAAACATTCTCTCTCTGTTCTGTGTAATAGACGGCCTTTAAGGCTTCTAAATTGTGTGTAGAATAGAGAGACTCTGCCCTTCTATTTATACTAGAGAGAGAGGCGAACGATTGCTCTGTTATCATAACTAAAAAGCCTAATCTGCGCCTATTCTGTTGCCAATGGAACAATTCTTTTGCCAACGGAATACGTATTTCCATAACGAAATACTTAGCAACTAAGGTTATTACAGTTTCATGTCTATTCCGTTGGGAACGGAACTATTCCATTGCCAACGGAATGGCACTGTTTTGTTTAATCAATTATCCAATAATTGATTATTTCGTTCACCAATTTATACATCATATGTATAACTGTTTTGAGGCATATTCATCCCGTACGAATAGATTTCCATTTAACACTGGTAACGATCTTCTAAAGATCGTAAGTCATGAGTAACCTCTAGACTGATGTCATGACAACCCATGTTAAATGAAATGTTTAGTGATCATAAACCTATATGAATAGATGTTTGCTTACTCCTTTTGTTCTACGATATACGTCTTGATCACAAGTGTTGAGAAACCCATAGCCTATGGATTTAACCCGCCCTAGGATCTACATTAAGAGAATAAAAGTACGAGATTAGCCATTAAAATTTATACCTCAAATCTTCCTTATCCGTGAGACAAGGAACGGATGTAGGTCTGAACTTTTCCGACTCATAACCGGCTCCTTCCCGAAGCTCGGCTCGCCAAGCTCCTTCCTATTGCTCGGCTCGAAGAACTCCTTCTTGAAGCTCGGCTTGCGAAACTCTTCTTGAAGCTCGGCTCGAGAGATGGCTTCTTCTCCTAGGGATGAAGATAGATCGCTCGCAAGTTCTCAAGGTAGAGAACCTCTACTCGTATCCACGCGAACTTCACTCGAACGGATTAACCGGACTTGTCTAGACAAGTCCGGAAATACTTTCCGAATATCTCTCAAAAACTCTCTCTCTCCTTTCTGTGTAAAGACTGCCTCTCAGGCTTTTGAGTTGTGTGTGAAATACAGAGACTCTGCCCTTCTATTTATACTAGAGAGAGAGGCGAACGATTGCCCAGTTACCATAACTAAAATCCAAATATGCGCCTATTTCGTTGGCAACGGAATAGGTATTTCCATAATGGAATACTTGGCAGCTAAGGTTATTATAGTTTCCAAATATATTCCGCTGAGAACAGAACTGTTCCGTTGCCAACGGAATGGCACTATTTTGTTCAATCAATTATCCAACAATTGATTCTTTCGTTCACCAATTTATACATCATATATATTAATTGTTTTGAGGCATATTCATCCCGTACGAATAGAGTTCATTGTGTGACCGTGTAGGTTCCATTTAGCGCTGGCAACGATCCTCTAAAGATCGTAAGTCATGAGAAACCTCTAGACTGATGTCATGACTACCCATGTTAAATGCAATGATCAGCGATCATAAACCTATCTGAATAGGCATTTGTTTATTCCTTTTGTTCTACGATATACGTCCTGATCATAACGCACGATAATATGTCATCCTTGAGTTTGATCAAAGTCTCTTTCCTGATTGAGAATTAGACTGAGTAAATACAAAATGATATTAACAACACATGTTAATCCATTTTGAGCATGGCCATGCATTTCCTTTAGTCCTAGTTCATCAGGGGGCCCAGAGATATCTTCCTCATGACGAGAGGAACAAATCCCATCTTGGTCACTCACTTTCCTCGTCATGATTCAGTGCATACCTAACCATGACCCTAATGATCATCCCGTTACGGATGATGTGAGATCATATTAAAGTATGCAGTTCCTCATACAGGAATCTATGGTGACCTCAGGTCGTAGAAACAAGCACACTATTCATATGAGAATCACTAATGACATATACCATGCATGTTCTCATAGTGTGGTCAGTCCGGTACGTGTTCTCTAACACGTACCTATATTTCAGACTTGGCATCTCTATGTCCATGATCAGCAGAACATGATCATCCCGCATGCGAATATACTCGTGTGGATATGTAGCTTCTTACTTGAAGTATGTCTATATCTATAAACATCCTATATATCACTAGGGACAGTTTAGAATGTCATTCGTTGGTTCATAGTTCTGCTATCAGAATCACGTATTCTGGTAACGTGAACCCGAAGTGTCATTCTTGGTTGATATAAGAAATATACATTCACAACTGAGACACACAGATATAATTTTGTGTGTGAATGATTGTAATTTTATTTAATATCTATGGCAACCAGTGAGTTGTCCAAAGTTGTAATTATGGCTACCTGTGACTTGTCCAAATTTGTAAATTACCTTTTCTAGCTATAGGAGAGTTGTTAGAATAGATATTATTTCAAGACTTCAAGGCAAGAGATCTTGGCGCAGTCTTCGGAAGATAGCATTGGATCTTCGTACACACAACGAAGGATTCGTTGAAGATTACTCCTGCAATCTAGAGATAGATCTAGAATTAGGAACCTCATGATCGCTCGTGAGGATTAGGCTCATACCATATTTAACTTAGTTTCTGTGATGTTTATATTTGTAAATCTAAAATAAAATCCTTCAGAATGTTAAGTAAAGAAGTGCCCCCCATGTCACTGAAGCCCTCGGTACTTAGACAGTCTTCCATGTGGGTCATGCCAAAGCTGAGCCTATGGAGGATTGTCTTTGTAAAGGAGGGTACGTAGGAAATGGCGTCCAGCATGGGTCATGCCAAAGCTGAGTGTGGTGGACTCTATTTCACTGATAATCATACATGGTTAAACTTAACTGAGCAAGCAAGTCAGACTTGGGCTCAGGGCATAAGATGGAATAATACACCGGGCATATGATGCTCATTCCATAAAATGAAAGAGTTGTATATGATACAATTGGAAGTGTTCCTACCTAAATAGTTGTGTATTGAGGGTTGCGCCAAAGCGCACTTAATACTCAATGAAATGCGGATCTTGACTCACTATGAAACCTCATTCATTTGAAGTTTCCGAATCAATACTACTGAAGGTGGTTGATTTGAAGAAAAAAAGTGGGAGTACATTATAAGAAATACCAAAACAAAACAACCCCAATGAATAAATAATAATGGCACTTGTAGAACAATGGCAAATATTAATTCAACTGGGTTGAATTTGCGATCTATCCTTGAGAAGGATAAGCTCAATGGGACTAACTTCCTTGACTGGTTTAGAAACCTGAGAATTGTTCTCAAGGCTGACAATAAACTGTATGTCGTAGAAGAGGCTTATCCAGAGGAACCAGAACAGGGAGCCACAAGGGCTGCCCGAGATGCATATGCTAAATACATTAAGGACGACACGGAGATAGCTTGTTTCATGCTAGAGACCATGACCTCCGAGCTTCATGAGCAACTGGAGGACATGGGTGCTTACGATATGATCATAACTCTCAAGGAAATGTTCCAAGAGCAGGCTAGAGTTGAGCGCTACAAAGCGACCGTCTCTCTGTCTGACACAAAGATGGCTGAATGTTCATCTGTGAGTGCTCATGTACTCAAGATGAAGAGCTATTTTGATCAATTGGAGAGGCATGGTTCAGCTATGCCGAGATAATTGGTTGCTGACATAATTCTCGGGTCGTTACCTCCTAGGTTTAAGTAATTCATCTTGAACTATAATATGCATCAGATGGAGAAATCCATCACCGAGTTGCATCGGATGCTTAAGAACGCACATGAGGACATGAAGACAAATGTTGTCAAAGACGTTCTAATGGTTCACAAGAAGAAGGGTAAGAAGACCGAGAACAAGAGCAAGGGTAAAGGCAAGGTGTTGCCTAAACCTAAGATCAAGAAAGTCAAAGAGGGAGTTTGCTTCCATTGTAACAAGGTTGGCCATTGGAAGAGAAACTGCAAACTCTATCAGGACGAAATCAAGAAGGATAGTGTGACTACCGCTTGAGGTATTTTTGTTATTGAAACTAATTCACTTACTCCTAAATCTTCGGTATTGGATACCGGATGTGGTACTTGTTAGTAGTATGTCCTAGGCCAATATATTTGAGACCTAGATGTATGGATTATGTTAAACAAACATTGTATTTATTTAGAGATATTTTATATAATAAATGCGTATTGGTTATTTTATTCTTATTACTAAAATGAACATTGAATATGATATTCAGCTTTATATCATCAAAGTATGTGACTTTGATAGTAAAACTATAAAGTATTATGAATGATATTCTAAACCGTCCCTGATCATTCATAGGATGTTTGTGAGACAAACATACTTTATGATAAGCTATAAATGGACATCAGTATGTCAGTTGCTCGAAATGGTATCTTTTTGGAAAGAGAATTTATTTCTAAAGGAACTAGTGGGAATAAAGTACACCTTGAAGTAATTCAAGATCCACTAATTAGCAATGAACAACCATTGGAAGATCCATAAGTCTCTTCAAGAGTTGACGAGTCTGGTCTTGAAACACAAGATACTCCTCGTAGATCTGGTAGAGTTCGTCATGAGCCCGAGAGATATGGATTTCTCGTGACTGATGATAGAAATGTGGCGCTCATAGATGATGAACCCACATCTTACCAAGAAGCTATAAAGGATCCTGATTCTCATAAATGGTTAGAAGCCATGAAAACTGAGATGCAGTCCATGTACGATAATCAAGTTTGGAACCTAATTGATTCACCTGAAGGTTCTAAGACCATTGGGTGTAAATGGGTTTTCAAAAAGAAAACTGACATGGACGGAAATGTGCATACCTATAAAGCGAGACTTGTTGCGAAAGATTTCCGACAAACTCATGGTATAGACTATGACGAAACTTTCTCACCAGTTGTCATGCTTAAATCGATTAGAATTCTGCTTGCCATAGCTGCATATTATGACTATGAGATATGGCAAATGGATGTCAAAACAGCTTTTCTTAATGGAAATTTACTCGAGGATGTGTATATGACAAAACCCGAGGGTTTTGTTGATCCTAAGAATTCTGATAAGGTCTGCAAATTGCAGCGATCCATTTACGGATTAAAGCAAGCATCTCGGAGTTGGAATCTTCGTTTTGATGAAGTAATCAAAGGTTTTGGTTTTATCAAAAATGAAGATGAACCTTGTGTTTACAAGAGGGTTAGTGGGAGCGCAATAGTTTTTCTAGTACTTTATGTAGATGATATATTACTCATTGGAAATGACATTCCGACTTTAACAAATGTTAAGACATTTTTAGGAAAGTCTTTTGCAATGAAGGACCTAGGAGATGCCGCTTATATACTCGGCATTAAGATCTATAGAGATAGATCTAAAATGCTCATAGGTCTAAGTCAAAGTACCTATATTGACAAAGGTTTGACACGATTTCGAATGGATGATTCGAAAAGAGATTTCATACCAATGTCACATGGCATAAAATTGAGTAAGACTCAACGTCCAGCTAATCAGGAAGAACGAAATCGCATGAATAAAATCCCGTATGCTTCGGCTATTGGATCTATCACGTATGCCATGCTTTGTACTAGACCAGATGTATCATATGCATTAAGTGCAACTAGCAGATATCAATCTGATCCCGGTGAAAGTCACTGGACAGCAGTCAAGAATATTCTGAAGTACTTGAGAAGAACTAAGGATTCATTCTTGGTTTATGGAGGATTTGAAAGTGAGCTAGTTGTAACAGGTTACGCGGACTCAAGCTTTCAAACCGACAATGATGATTTTAGATCGCAATCTGGTTATGTGTTTTGTTTGAATGGAGGTGCAATAAGTTGGAATAGTTCCAAACAGGACACTGTAGCGGATTCTACGACAGAAGCGGAGTACATAGCAGCTTTAGTAGCAGCTAAGGAAGCAGTTTGGATGAAGAAGTTCATTGAAGAACTCGGTGTGGTTCCTAGTATAGCAAATCATGTGGATCTTTATTGTGACAACAATGGGGCAATCGCGTAGGCAAAGGAACCAAGATCGCATCAGAGAACCAAACACATACTTCGACGTTTCCATTTGATCAGGGAGATCATTACAAGAGGAGATATTAAAATATGCAGAGTTGATGGTGATGATAATGTTGCCGATCCGTTGACTAAACCACTTTCTCAAGCAAAGCATGAGGGTCATGCTAGGTCGATGGGTATTAGATACTTGTTAGATTAAGCCTAGTGCAAGTGGGAGATTGTTAGTAGTATGCCCTAGGCCAATATATTTGAGACCTAGATGTATGGATTATGTTAAACAAACATTGTGTTTATTTGGAGATATTTTATATAATAAATGTGTATTGGTTATTTTATTCTTATTACTAAAATGAACCTTGAGTATGATATTCAGCTTTATATCATCAAAGTATGTGACTTTGATAGTAAAACTATAAAGTATTATGAATGATATTCTAAACCGTCCCTGATCATTCATAGGATGTTTGTGAGACAAACATACTTTATGATAAGCTATAAATGGACATCAGTATGTTAGTTGACTGATGGTCATGTTTTACTGATCATGAATGAGAGTTATTAAGTCATTAACGTAAGTATATGTTAGAGACCATATACTGGATTGACCCACCTTGAGAATACTACATGGTTCGTGTCATTAGTTATTCTCAATAAAGAATGTATCTGTAATCCTTAGACTTGAGATTATCTCAGTTTCCTACATGATAAATTTTATACTTTAATATGGTCTAACATCGTCTTTAACCGGGCGATCATAAAGATTATAATTAGGTATATAATGAATTGTGCGGAGGAAAGAGTTTAATTAAAATAGGATTTGTTCCTCACATAAATTGAGAGAGATATCTTTAGGCCTCTTGATGATTTGATTGAAGAAACCCACGGCCGTGCTCAAGTGAATTAATAAGGAGTTATTAATGTCATTTCATGTTCAATCAAATTCGGTATCAAGAAATATTTATCGACCAACATAAGGTTGACACATACCATGCCTTATGGACGATATAGATATCGTGTAACAAAAGGATACAATGTATGACATAAATTAGGTTTGATCGAATCATCTATACTTGCTTAATTTGGGTAATCATGATGTCTTGCTAGAGACCGCTCATGATTTATAATCCATTGTGATTATTGCCAACTTTAAGTAAACCTACAGGGTCACACACAAAGAACAACTAATGAGACGTACACAGAAAAATCATAACTTATGTGATAAGTTGTATGGAAAGCTACATAGTCAAGTGACACATCCAATCCTACATCTTATATGATAAGGTGTGTTGCATATATGGTTACATAGTTACCATGCACATAGGATATGAAACTTATGGACTATATAGGCACAAGAGACACCCCAAAATCTGATTAAGGGTATAATATTTTCGTCCATCTTTTTGTGAGAAAAGAGGGAGGAGAAAAATCCGAAAATTATTCTTTTGTTATTTTCGGTGAGAGAAATGAAGAACGAATACTAGCATATATCGTTCTTTATCCGTTCAAAGGGGTTGTTCGTGTGGATGCCGGTAGAGGACGAAGCGAAGTGTGGCGTCTTTGTGATTTGGGTTGAAACCGTGATTTTTTTGTTTGGAGAATCGGTTTATTTGGAGAACCGGTTTGTGAGACGACCGATTCGGCGAATCATTCAAAGGATCGGTTTATAAACCGGTTTGGATCGGGCAAAGAAAATTGTCAACCAAATTCATTTTTTATCATCACGGATTAAGCGTAATCCGAAGGTACAAAGTTATGAACTTTTCTTTGATATAATTGTAATTCACGGATCCTTCTTTTGGGTTTCGAATTCGATTTTGTTTCGTTTTTGTTTTTCCGCTGCATTATGAATGGTAGAAACCCAACAGTACTCACATTTGTAATGATGTGCAGGGACTACAAAAGAGTAGAAGATTAGCTAAGGACAAAGTCGACCTGCGTGTGGGAAATGGAGCAAGAGTTGCTGCAATAGCCATAGGAACTTATTTACTGACTTTGCCTAGTGGACTTGTATTAGTACTTAATAATTGTTATTTTGTATCTGCTATGAGCAGAAATATTGTATCTATTTCCAGTTTAGTTTTGGATGGTTATAAATTTGTTATCGAGAATATTAATTGTTCTATCTTAAAGGATAATCTCTTCTATGGAAATGTTTTATTAGAAAGAGGTCTTTACGTGCTAGATCTTAAGAAAGAGAATTATAAGTCCATATATAACATTAACACTAAACGATTTAAACCGAATGACTCAAATACAACATACCTCTGGCACTGTTGTTTAGGCCATATAAATGAGAAACGCATTTCTAAACTCCACTCTCATGGACTTTTAGACTA
Source organism: Juncus inflexus (assembly GCA_024447665.1). Lineage (NCBI taxonomy): Eukaryota > Viridiplantae > Streptophyta > Magnoliopsida > Poales > Juncaceae > Juncus > Juncus inflexus. The sequence continues at coordinate 7,176,959 of JAJHPC010000006.1, forward strand.
ATTTCATTTGGAATCATTTGAGACGTGCGAGTCTTGTTTACTTGGCAAGATGCTAAGAAACCCTTCACAAAAGTTGGAGAAAGGGTCAATGACTTATTAGAACTCATACATACTGATGTATGTGGACCAATGAGTACGGCCGCTAGAGGTGGGTATCGGTACTTCATAACTTTCACTGATGACTTCAGTAGATATGGTTATGTCTACCTAATGAAGTACAAGTTTGAATCCTTTGAAGTGTTCAAAGAATTTAAGAATGAAGTACAAAATCAACTTGGCAAGAAGATTAAAGCACTTCGATCTGATCGAGGAGGCGAATATCTAAGTCAGGAATTTGGGGATCATCTCAGAGAATGTGGAATAGTTTCACAACTGACTCCTCCAGGAACTCCTCAGTGGAATGGAGTGTCCGAAAGGAGGAATCGAACCTTATTGGATATGGTTCGATCGATGATGAGTCAAACGAGTCTTTCAATGTCTTTCTGGGGTTACGCTCTTAAGACTGCCGCATTCATACTGAACTGGATTCCATCCAAAGATAGATCTAGAAGGATTATATGTCTGAGTCAAAGTACATACATAGATAAGGTAATGAAACGGTTCAGAATGTAAGAATCCAAGAAAGGATTTTTGCCCTTGTCACATGGCGTGTCTCTCAGTAAGACACAGTGTCCTACAAATTAGCAGGAACGAAGACGCATGACTAAGATCCCATATACTTTGGCTATAGGATCTATCATGTATGCCATGATATGTACTAGACCGGATGTTTCGTACTCATTGAGCGCAACAAGCAGGTTCCAGTCTAATCCAGGTGAAAGTCACTGGATAGTTGTTAAAAGAATCCTTATGTACTTATGAAGAACTAAGGACATGTTCCTAGTCTATGGAGGTCAGGAAGACGAGCTCGTTGTAAAGGGTTACACTGACACAAGCTACCAGACAGACTCAGATGACTTCAGATCGCAATCAAGTTATTTATGTTGCCAAAATGGAGGCGCGGTGACATGGAAGAGTTCCAAGCAATGTACTGTGGCAGATTCTTCAACGGAAGCAGAGTATATAGCTGCTGCAGAAGCGGCTAAAGAAGCTGTTTGGATAAAGAACTTTTTGGAGGAGCTAAGAGTAGCTCCAAGTGTCTCGGAACCAGTGGATCTATATTGTGACAACAATGGAGCGATCGCACAAGCAAAGGAACCGAGATCTCACCAAAAGTCCAAGCACATACTACGACGCTTCCATCTAATCATAGAGATCATACAAAGGGGTGATCTTAAAATATGTAGAGTGCCATCGGACGACAATGTCGCCGATCCATTAACTAAACCACTCCCGCAAACAAAGCATGAGGGTCATGTTAGGTCTATGGGCATAAGATGCTTAGAATTGGCCTAGTGCAAGTGGGAGACTGTAGGATTAGTGCCCTAGGCCTAATGTATTTGTGATAGGAAATGGACTATGTATTAAGACATTACTATTTATTCAATAAAGGTTCTTTCTTATATATATGTGTGTATGGGTTGTGAATATATATTTCTTATATCAACCAAGAATGACACTTAGGGTTCACGTCATCAGAATACGTGATTCTGATAGGGGAACTGTGAACCAACGAATGACATTTTAAACTGTCCCTCGTGATATGTAGGATGTTTATTGAGATAGACATACTTCAGGTAAGAAGCTACATATCCATACTAGTATATTTGCAGGCTGGATGATCATGTTCTGCTGATCACGGACATAGAGATGTCAAGTCTGGAATATAGGTACGTGTTAGAGAACACATACTGGACTGACCACACTATGATAATATGCATGACATATGTCATTAGTGATTCTCATATGAATAGTGTGCTTGTTCCTACGACCTGAGGTCACCATGGATTCCTGTATGAGGAACTGCATACTTTAATATGATCTTACGCCATCCGTAATGGGATGATCATTAGGGTCATAGTTAGGTATGCACTGAATCATGACGAGGAATGTGAGTGATGATTCAGTGCATACCTCATCATGATTCAGTGCATACCTAATGATGACCTTAATAATCATCCCGTGACAGATGACGTAAGATCATATTAAAGTATGAAGTTCCACATACAAGAATCTATGGTGACCTTAGGTCGTAGGAACAAGCACACTATTCATATGAGAATCACTAATGACATATACCACGCATATTCTCAGAGTGTGGTCAATCCAGTATGTATTCTCTAACACGTACCTATATTCCAGACTTGACATCTCTATGTCCGTAATCAGCATAACATGATCATCCAGCCTGCGAATATACTAGTGTGGATATGTAGCTTCTTACCTGAAGTATGTCCATCTCTATAAACATCCTACATATCACCGGGGATAGCTTACAATGTCATTCGTTGGTTCACAGTTCTACTATCAGAATCACGTATTCTGATGACGTGAACCCGAAGTGTCATTCTTGGTTGATATAAGATTTACATTCACAACTCATACACACAGATATATAAGAAACAACCTTTATTGAATAAATAATAATGTCTTAATACATAATCCATTTCTTAGTATAAATACATTTTGCCTAGGGCACTAATCCTACAATTACGTCCAGCATGGGTCATGCCAAAGCTGAGTGTGCTGGACTCTATTTCGCTGATAATCATACATGGTTAAACTTAACTAAGCAAGCAAGTCGGACTTGGGCTCATGGCACAAGATGGAATAATACACCGGGCATATCATGCTCATTCCATAAAAGGAAAGAGTTGTATATGATACAATTGGAAGTGTTCCTACCTAAATAGTTGTGTATTGAGGGTTGCACCAAAGCGCGCTTAATACTCAATGAAATACGGATTTGGACTCACTATGATACCTCATTTATTTGAAGTTTCCGAATCAATACTACTGAAGGTGGTTGATTTGAAGAAAAATAGGGGGAGTATAATATATGAAAAAAAATTAGAATAATTCTAATTTTAAATAATAAACTTTACATTACATATTAAACTTGTAGAATGAGTTCGAAATTTACGGACTTGCGATCTGTCCTTGAGAAGGATAAGCTCGATGGCACAAACTTACCTGAATGGCTCAGGACTCTGAGAATTGTTCTCAAGAGTGTAGGAAAGTTGTATGTCCTTGAGACACCCATCCCAAATCCACCGCCTTCGACCACTTCTAGAGTCGTTCAAGATACTTATCAGAAGTGTATTGACGATTCCGATGAAGTAACCTGGATGATGTTTGCAGGAATGAAACCTAAGCTTCGGAAGCAGACAGGTTTCATGGATGCCTATGATATGATCAAGGCACTTAAGGAAATGTTTCGAAAGCAGACTAATATTCAGCGCTACAAGGTCACCAAGTTATTAATCAAGAGTAAGATGGCTCATGGCTCCTTTGTGGATACTCATGTGTTCAAGATGAGAAGTCACATTGATTACTTAGAGAGACTTGGTTCACCTATTATTTTTGAGAAAATTTGGAAAGGACTTTAATATTCCCCTTCCAAATGTATATTGAATAAATAAAATATCTACAATGTTTATTTACAGAAAAATTCTATCTATCTTCCTCTCGTACAACTTTACATAAAATTCAAAAAACGGAATAAAAAGCCTAGTTTTTAAACTAAGCCCAAAAAAGACCATATTCAGAACCGGGTTAATAAGATTTCTGTCTCCTCGTTTGTATCGCTAACCCTATCTTCTCGAGTCTTCTACCCTTCAGCTCCTTCCTCTAAACTCGCTCGAAATCTCTCCACAGCTTCCCTTTCCAAGCTCTCTAGACCTCTGATTAGTCTTATCTCTTCTTCTGCTTCCTCTATTATCTCCAATCCAGATCTCTTCTTCTCTGTGAATATTCATCGACATTGCTCTCTCCATATCACGAATTGAAAGAGGGCGGTGATTTGTATGTGCGTTTCCCCATCTCTATGTCATGAAACTCAATCATCCTCGTCAAGGTATGATGTAATCTAACCCCCCAGTTGAGTGCGATTTACTCTCTCAGCTAAGGGTTTCCAGTGCCACTGTGTATTCGCCATCCTGAAAGAGATATTATGCAGTTTCAATGCTGGTACAGCACATATAGCTGTGAGAATGCGTAAATTATGTCATTTTTCAATTCACACTCTCAACAAAAATATTTATAAGTCCCCTAATTTATTCACAAATTGTATATGTGAAAATTGAGTTTAGGGTGTCGAACACAAGGAGACTGGCCTTAAGTAAAACAAGTTCACAAATCAATTCTCAAGTGCTAAGTGTTTATGTAAATTCCAAGGGTTATGATTTAAGAATGAAAAGTATGTATAATGAAGTTGTTCAAGATGATAGAAACAAGTGCAAGAAAATAATAAAAGAAAGTAAATATCTTTTTGTTATTTATTTATTTTAAAAGTTAATAAAATTGTAGAGAAATTATGACAATTTATATAACATGTAAATCATTAATCACAAAAAGTGGCAATTTATTTAAATGGTTCAAAAAGCAAGGCCTGATAAATTTCCTTCCAAAAATTAATCAAATAATAAATTAAGTATTAAGTTTAACTCAAGAACTTCCACTTTTAAGTTTTACATAAACTCGACTCAAAACCTAACTTAATCACATAAACCTCTTCCAAGTGTTCAAATGATTAAATAGCTCCTAAACACGTCACAATTTAAATCAAAACTAATCTTCTAATTAGAATTAATTTAATATTCAAGTTTTGAATCAAATATATTTTTCCAAATAATTCAACTCAAACAATTTAAGTGTTCTTAAGCTCATCTTCTTAAACCTCACAAATGCCCAAATCAAACACAAGATTTCATCACAAATTATACAAAAAGTATTTCCCTACACAAAACTACTCAAGATTGCACACACAAACAATATTCACAAGCATGCTTGACAAATTATTCATTCAACAAGAGAGAAAAATAAAATAAGGAAAAGAAAAGAAAATTAATCAAACCAAATGATGGAGATTCAAGCTAGAACCTCCTTGGTCGATTTGAATCTTCCTTAAAGTCTCGCTCCTTCTAGAACAAGACTTTCTTCTTGAGGCTTGGCTCCTTTTTGTCTCAAGGCACCAAAAAGAAATTAGGTTTTGGCAACCCTAAATAAGGTCATCCATGGAGAAAAAGGAAGAGGAAAAAGAAGATAATGGTATTTATAATGGATTAGGGAAGAGAGAATGAGAGAATGGTGTGTGAGTGGTGTGGATGAAAGAGTTTATTTATAGAGAAATTTTCCTTGCAATATTCGAGAAATAAGGTTGTGGGACTAAAGAATTAAGGGTTGTTCCGGTTTTATCTTGGATAGTAATTTGGGGGGTGTTTAACATTTTTTATTTCATTTTCTAGTTCAAATTCCGAACGGGTGCAATTTTCTATGTGCATTTATCACTCTCCCTCAAAACTCATCCAAATTCAACATATTGGACATGTGTCACACATCCATTGGGGAGCATAAGATCCTCGTACTGATTATTCTCTGCAACATCAGAAAACGCGTGAGTGAATTTCTCCAATTCATCTTAATGGACACTCCAATACACGCCTATTCCTTTGTTATTTCAGAAATGGAGGTATCCTATTCAGAAAGTAGGAGAGATGTTGAGCAATCACTTTTCCTAAGGGGAGAGCGCCACACGTTTGGTTTCCATTGGCTGAAGGAATCATGGGACTGCACCTCGTACTGACGCATCAGACATTTCAGAAAATGCGTGATGATATCTCTCCATTATTCCTCACTGGACGGTCCACTTATTCTTGCATCACTCGTTATAGAAGAAACGGAGGCGTCCAGCCAAGTCATAATCGGAGGCGATTATTTCTGATTTGAGAGAGATGGAACGTTTTCTAAGGAAAGAACGCCACATGTCGCCTGATGATTCGAGCTACAGTATATTATGTTATCTTTGCTTCCTCGAATTCGTCGAAGACGTGTTTGTTGGAAATATCCATGTCACGTGGCAGCACTGGATTGGCCAGGCTTGTTTTTTGTGCTGGCATTGGCCAGCTCTTAATGGGTCCAGACTTGGGGCAAACATTGAGTTTGACCAATTTTTATCAAATTGTTTCGCATTTTTCCAGAGTTCTAGAAGGTCTTTTTTCGTAAGGTTTGTACCATTGGATTCCTCTCGTCACGCTCTACTATTTGGGACCCAGTTTGATCCCTTTTGGGACAATTGACTTTTGGTCAACTAGACAATTTTCTGGGTTTGACTTTTCGGCTTTTTGTGGATTTTATCATTTTTTCTTGGATGGTAGGTTGGAGAAGGGTTATAAGAGAATTGGAGGAGCGTGTTTAGGGTTTTCACATAGATTTGTCGAGAATTCAGCCATCTTTGGCCCAGGATTTACAAATCGGCCCTTCATTTGGAGTTTACTTTTTACCAAGTCATCCAAATATTCCTTTCTTGGTCTTTTTACCTAAAAAATCACACAAAAGTGTATTAAGAGTTTCAAAAAAAATATATATTAATTTTAAATACTTTTCCAATATTTTATGTGACTTAAGCGTGAAATTTATATGATAAAAACCCTAAAAATGTGTATAAAAATATCCATTACAATAACATATGTTGGCTATACTAAAACCTCATTTGAAGATGTTATCATGTGTGAGAATTTTACCCTGAGCTTGGATCATGTAGAAGATCTGGATTCGTAAGGGAATTTTTAGCTGCCAGCTAGATTTGAGGTGAATGTCAGATAACACACCTAGCAATAATGAATTGTAAGTCAATTTTGTGGTGAAAATTTCTTTCTTATGAAGTTTCCATTTAATTTGATCTTCCATGTTTTGCAATTGGAGTTCATTGAGAATGCTTTCGAGTTTTTTAAACTCTTCTTATGCTTTTTCAATCATAACCTCTTGAAAGAGAGCTCTTTTATTTGGGACAACCATGACTTGGACCACTGTCCCACCCTTCATAATTGTATGCAAGTGGAGGGCATTAAAGTGATAACACAGAAGTCCCTTCCCCGGTCACTTTCCCAAAAATTGGCTAGCTTTCTGTCCCCCAGTTCAAAGGCCGACTTCTGTCTGAAGAATTGCAGCTGCTTGGTCAAATCCTTCCAGAAATATGAGACTTTTTTGAGAGATAAGTCACTTCCCCCTTCTATTCTAATGTCATTAACTAGTATTTGCCAATTTAATCCTTTCGTTTCATTAAAATACTTCCAACACCATTTCATATAATCATTGCTTCATTGAATTTCTCCAGGTTAATCACACCTAACCCTCTTCCTTCCTTTGGCCGACAAGCCTTCCCCTAAGAAACCAAATTGAATCCATGCTCCTTTGAACCCTTCCAAAGAAAATTTCGCCGAATTCTCTCCATCTCCTTTAGGGCCCATTTTGGGAATTTAAATGCAGTAAAAAGATACACTGACAAATAGGATAATACTGAGTTTATCAGTATTACCCTCCCTCCAATGCTTAATAACACGCTCTGCCATCCTTCTAGACGCCTCTGAAACTTCTCGATCACAATGTGAAACACCTCTCTATTTTGTATTTTGGGGCTGAGGGGATATCCAAGATACCTGAAGGGAAGGTCACTATTGGGAAATTCATAGCCATGTACGTTACATGCGCAGCGGAACCAATGGATTTAATCCGCCCTAGGATCTACGTTAAGGGAATAAAAGTACGAGATTAGCCATTAAAATTTATACGTCGGATCTTCCTGATCCGCGAGACAAGGAACGGATGTAGGTCCGAACTTTTCCGACTCGCAACCATCTCCTTTCGAAGTTCGGCTCGCCAAGCTCTTTCCTGTTGCTAGGCTCGAAGAACTCCTTCTTGAAGCTCGACTCACTAAACCCTTTCTTAAAGCTCGGCTCGAGAGACTCCTTCTTCTCCTAGGGATGAAGATAGATCGCTCGCTAGTTCTCAAGGTAGAGAACCTCTACTCGTATCCACGCGAACTTCACTCGAACGGAATAACTGGACTTGGCTAAACAAGTCCGGAAATGCTTTCCGAATATCTCTCAAAACTCTCTCTCTCTCTTTTCTGTGTAAAGACTACCTCTTAGGCTTCTGAGTTGTGTATCAAATAGAGAGACTTTGCCCTTCTATTTATACTAGAGAGAGAGAGGCGAACGATTGCTCAGTTACCATAACTAAAACCCTAATCTGCGCCTATTCTGTTGCCGACGGAACTATTCCGTTGCCAACGAAATAGGTATTTCCATAATGAAATACTTAGCAGCTAAGGTTATTATAGTTTCCATATATATTCCGTTGGGAACGAAACTATTCCGTTGGGAACGAAACTATTCCGTTGCCAACGGAATGGCACTGTTTTGTTCAATCAATTATCCAATAATTGATTATTTCATTCACCAATTTATACATCATATGTATAACTATTTTGAGGCATATTCATCCCGTACGAATGGAGTTCATTGTGTGACCGTGTAGGTTCCAATTACCGCTGGCAATGATCTTCTAAAGATCGTAAGTCATGAGTAACCTCTAGACTGATGTCATGACCATGTTAAATGAAATTATCAGCGATTGTAAACCTATCTAAATAGACATTCACTTATTCCTTTTGTTCTATGATATACCTCTTGATCACAAGGCACGGTAATATGTCATCCTTGAGTTTGATCAAAGTCTCTTTCCTAATCGAGAATTAGACTGAGTAAATACAAAATGATATTAACAACACATGTTAATCCATTTTGAGCATGGCCATGCATTTCCTTCAGTCCTAGTTCATCAGGGGGCCCAGAGATATCTCCCTCATGACGAGAGGAACAAATCCATCTTGGTCACTCACATTCCTCGTCATGATTCAGTGCATACCTAACGATGACCCTAATAATCATCCCGCTACGGATGACGTAAGATCATATTAAAGCATGCAGTTCCTCATACAGGAATCCATGGTGACCTCAGGTCGTAGGAACAAGCACACTATTCATATGAGAATCACTAATGACATATACCATGTGTATTCTCGTGGTGTGGTCAGTCCAGTACGTGTTCTCTAACACGTACCTATATTCCAGACTTGTCATTTCTATGTCCATAATCAGCAGAACAGGATCATCCAGCATGCGAATATACTAGTGTGGATATGTAGCTTCTTACTTGAAGTATGTCTATCTCTATAAACATCCTACATATCACTCGAGATAGTTTAGAATGTCATTCGTTGGTTCACAGTTCTACTATCAGAATCACGTATTCTGATGACGTGAACCCGAAGTGTCATTCTTGGTTGATATAAGAAATATACATTCACAACCCATACACACAGATATATATATAAGAGACGACCTTTATTGAATAAATAATATTGTCATAATCCATTTGGCCTAGGACACTAATCCTACAGTCACCATTTGATAGTCAAGTTCTTGGATTAGTCCATAAACATCCGTCTGACTTGCTAAGATAAGTGAGAATTCTTACTTACTAAGTAGTTAATACACAAGCTCGAGTCTTATGCAAATGATTCTAGTGTGAATTTGATCTTTCTTGCTTGGAAGGGTACATGTTTGAGGAAAAATAATGAGTCGTTCGTGTTAAATATGGATACATTTATGTCATCGATGGGTTCTTCGATAAATTTGAGACTTGCTAGTCCTTCAACTATCCTCGGTAAGGCATCAATTGCTAGAATGAAGAGGTGTGGGGACAAGGGGTCCCCTTGCCTCACACCTCCACTAGGATGAACATTTTTGCCCAGGTATCCATTAAGCAAAATTTTTGCTGACCCTCGTAATACACAATTCTGAATCCACCTTATCCATAATCCCCCAAATCTTCTCACTTCAAGAATCTTGATAATAAAACCCCATGAGATTGTGTCAAAGGTCTTTCATATGTTGTCCTTAAAAAGTAAAATGATTTTTTTTTTAATCCTTGGCTGTGGCATTTAGCTCTCTAGCATAGAAAAAACAATCTGTAATTTCTCTATCTTCCACAATGCCTAACTGGTTTGGCAAAACCAATTGGCAAAATTACCCTTTTAATGTAATTGGCTGAAAATTTCGAAATAATTTTCTGAACACTCGCGATAAGACTAATAGGCCGGAAATCTTTAGGGTTGTTGGCCCCCTATTTTTTTAGGGATTAAGGCCATAAATGACATTGAGAAATCTCCTAAACCAGGTGAGATTCCAAGGTTTTCTATAAGTGCAAATAGTTCTAATCGTATCAAGGGCCAAAACATTTTGTAAAATTTCCCATTTAGGCCATCAGGCCCAGGCGACTTGTTGTATTTCCATTGTTTAATGTCTGCATCTAGCTCAGCTATTTGAATTTCTTCATTTAGCTGAGTCAGATCAATCTTTTTTTTTGCATAAATTTGGTTAAGATTTAATAGATCTTCAGCGTTGGTGGTTGGGGATTCTACTCCAATCAGATTTTTATAAAAACTAAAAAGAATGTCAGCTTTTTCCTTGTGGTTTTTTCAATTGTATTCCTGACTGGGTTTGCAAGCTCAACGATCATGAGTTTATTCTTCTTAACATATGCAAATCTATGAAAGAAATTGGTGTTTTTATCACCCTCTTTAACCCATTTAAGTTTTGACCTCCATCATAAATATGTTTCCTCTATTTTAATTATTTCTTGGAATCTGATTTTAATTAATTTCCTTAGCCACAACTTCAGTAGAGACAACTTTCTAATTTCTTGCTTTTTATCCAATTTTGCAATATTTCTTTGCACTTTTCTTTGTACTTCACTGATTTTTGTTTTCTATTCTTATTCCTCTGTTTGACTTTTTTCCCCATTGAGCTGGTTTTCGTTGAAAATTCTTCAAAAGAGTTGGCTGTGTTTTTTCTTATGTGATCTTCAATTATCTCTACGACTTCTGGCATTTTTAGCCATGTATTTTCGAACCTAAAGCTACTATATATGGGAAATGACGAACTCATACTAAGCATGATTAGATTGTGGTCTGAGCAAGGGTTATCAAGGGTTGTTTGGTTATAGTTTGAATATTGTTGAGACCAAGATAGGTTAAATAAAAAATTTCTATTCTCACTTGCAATGGAATTCACCCATGTGTAATGCTTCCCTTGAAGTGGAGGGTCTAAGATATTTTGGGAATCAACGAAACCCTTAAATCTCTTATATCCCTTCCAATTTATTCTGCTATCCCTCATTCTTTCTTCTAAGGACGCTATTCAGTGTTACAAATAGCGTGCTATAGCGCCGATATAGTGTGTGATATAGCGTACTCGAGAGGCTCAATGACGTAATGCTGCAGTTTTGATACGCTATTGCATTTTTCGATGCTAAAGCGGTATAGCGACACAATATATCGTGAAGCGTGTGTTTGTAGCGTGCTATTTCATTTCTTTGAACTTTTTACTAATTGTACTGGTTAATTGCTTCTTTCACTCAGTTAGCTTCTTGATAAGTCTATCATAAGTTTGGTTTATCTTGCCTGCAATTATTCAATTTGTCATAGACTCATAATCATAAATAAAGAATTTATGTAGCCTCCAACTTTTTTCTTAATTCTAGCATAAATTTCATTACTATTATTGTTGTTTTTCTCACTTTGTATTTTCTTTTTCTTTTTTTATTTTGTATGTAGCATGTCGAGCTTTGTCCTTTCGAATCCGAATTCTTCGAACCAGAATGCAAAAGAGTCAAAAGACCCAACTTGGAAGCATGCTTTTAAAGCAGATCCTCATGATAGAATCAAAGTGGGTTGTGCTCATTGTAAGAATGTGTCTATTGGAGGAATAAGTAGCCTAAGTTATCATTTAGCCAGAAATAGAAGGGGTGTTGTTCCATGTGAGGTAGTTCCTAGTGAGGTGAGAAAGAAATTTTTTTCTTTAGTTGATGAGAGAAGGAAATTTTTTTTTAGTTGATGAGAAAGAAAAAGCACAAGTGGAGAAAGCGGAAGCAAAAAAATAAAAACGCGATGGTGTTAATTTAAATAATCCATAAGGGAGTGAGTCTGATGAAGATAATGAGACCATTGGTGAGCCTATTGATAAATTTTGTAAGCCAACTCTGGAAGAGTCTCGAAGAAAGGGGGTGAAAGAGAAAGTGCAAACACAACTAACTAAAAAGTTGAAGGACTAAAAGAGGGACGGCGATTGCGAGTATATTGCTCAATGATTTTATGAAGCTTCCATTCCACATAATGTAGTAACACTTCTAAGCTTTGATCTTATGATAGAAGCAATTGGAGCTTATGGTAGAGGCTTACGTGCTCCAACGCAGTACGAGCTAGGCGGTCCTTTATTAAAGAAGAGGAAGCAGAAGGTACTAGATGGGCTTAAAATGCGCAAGGAGTCGTGGGAATTAACCGGTTGTTCGGTTATGACGGATGGGTGGACCGATAGAAAAGGAAGGGGCATAATGAATCTTATCATTCATGGTGCTTATGATGTATGCTTCATTCGGTCTGTTGATGTCTCGGGTGACAAGAAAGATGACCAATTTATATTTGAGTTGATTGATAAGTGTATTGAAGAGATAGGCGAGAATAATGTCATTCAAGCTATTACTGATACTGCTAGACCGAATGTGACAGCGGATAGATTATTGAATGCAAAGCAGCAACATATTTTTTGGACGGGATGTGCAGCTCATACTATAGATCTCATGCTTGAAGATATAGGTGATTTACCTAGCGTGAAAAAGACAATTTCAAACGCTAGGGCAATTACAGTTTTTCTCTATGCTCATACTTGCGTCTTGGAATTGATGAGGAGATTTCTCGAAAAAGATTTAGTTCGGTGCGGTGTTACTCGTTTTGTCACTCCGTACTTGAACTTGAAAAGCATCCAATAGAAAAAAAAGTGAGTTGCAGAAATTGTTTCGATCGGATGAACTTCATGAGTTAGGACATTATTTGAAGAAGTCGCGGGGAAAGATATCATCCCAAATTATTAGATCGGAAAGTTTTTGGAAAGGATTAAATGATAGTATCAATTTATTTGAGCCACTTATTGAGGTTTTAAGGCAAGTAGATGGTGATATACCCGCTATGATTTTTTTATACGGTGACTTGTTGGATGCAAAGAAAGAAATTACTTCGCGATTTGAGGAATATGAGAGCAAGTATAGAGCCACGTGGGATATAATTGATAAAAGACGGAATGACAAACTTAAAACACCATCGCATAAGGCTAGTTATTATTTGAATCCATATTATTTCTATGCAAATAAATTGGATAATGAAATGAAGGCTTGTATGGATGGTGTGGCTTCATGCATGTCTTCCATGTATAGTGAAGAAATATAAGACAAGATCACAGAAGAATTAAGTGCTTATCAAGATTATAACGGATCATTTGGGCGAGATATTGCAAATCGACAGAGAAACAAAAAAAACTTTTATCCTGGTAATATTTATTATTTAGATAAAATTTTCAAATCTAATCATATTTTGATCTACTAACCCTATTTTTTATTTTACTTCTTATGATTTAATAGCCAAATGGTGGAGTAATCATGGTGCAAGTGCTCCGAATTTGAGAGAGCTAGCAAAGAGAATATTAAGTCTGACATGTAGTTCGCCTTGCCTTTTCTGATCTGCTAACAAATCATGACAAAAAAATAATTATGAAAAGATAAATTTTCAGTATATCTATTTACAAGAATCTAATTATTATTTTTAGTGCTAAAATAACTTTTCAATGTTCAATATGCATTTATGAATTCTTAACATATTAGAGTGTCAATATATATCACTAAATATAAATATACTTTTTGAGTCACAATGTACATTTTCAGGTGTATGATAATACCAGTATCAATTATGTAATATCAGCCATGACCAATGGACATCTAACGAAAGTAATAAATTAGCAGTAAATCAGGGTGGATCATGAGATGTGAATTCTCCCGGCCCATTCTTATGCCAAGTCATGGACTCTGCGATGGATGGAGACATGTAAAGTCTCCGCAGTCTTAAGCTCAACGGAAGATATCGCAACACCTTCATGGGAACATGTTTTCCCTTGTGCCCTTCTTCAGGCGATGGCTTTTAACGAGGTTTCGATACTTATCGCATCCAACTTTTCCTAAGTTATCACCATAGTAAAGCATGCAATTACAAGGACAAACATCTATTTTCTCATACCCCAACCCTAATTCTTTCATTATTTTTTTTTTATTCATATAAGTTAGCGGGTAATATATTATTTTCTGGAAGTAGTTTACTTTTTATAATAAACATCATCCTATCAAAGCAATTCTTGGTCATTTCGCAATCCGCTTTAAGATTAAATAATAAACTAACAGCAGACAATAGCGTCTCTCGCGCACGCTTAACCTTCCTATAGGGTTTTTTTTGCCGCATGCAACATATCAGCAAACCTAGCAAATTCATGATTATGTTGTTCATCATCCCGATTAAACTCCTAACCTACTGCATCAATTATCATTTGTTCCATTCGTTCATCATGAACGGTTGTAACATTTAGATGAGATGCAAAAGTATTACGGGTTAATTTTGATTCTTCATGTTTGCGCCAAACTAAATAATTATGAACGAAGTCATTTCCCACTAAATGATTAGCTATAGTATCATGATATGTATAAAGCAAATTAGTGCATTGGGTACATGGACACTTGACACACGGTTTATCATCTATCATTTCAATATTTTCTACTTGTGAGAAAGCATGCATAATCTAGAAATTGGGTGACCCCACTAATAAAGTCCTCAATGATTGCATGATCTTCAACCCGAACATACATCCAACTTCGATCACCCTCCATAAATGATCAATCTAAAAATAATACAATGTTGTTACTAATCATACTTAGACGTAATCATAATTAGTACTGATGCTAATTAACACAAGAACCCTAATACTTTCGACACATGTGTACAATTATAACCCTAATGCTACAAATATTCCTATATAACTCTCTACACTAATACATAATTAATCCTAATTATTCACAATTTAAAAATATAATCCAATTAATCAAATATATACCCTTCTACAAAACAAGTAATTTCAAAAAACATATTAAATTTATCCTGAGTCAAATTGCAAGTTGATTAACGAAAATATATGAACAAATAATTCAGAATAAAACATAGATTTTAATACAGTTTCATGCAACTTGATTATAAAAATTGGGCCAAAAATGAAAACATAAAATTGGGCTTAAAATAAGCTAGAATGCACAATTAGTTTCCTCAATGTAAATTCCAACATTTCTGGGCATACTGATTTAAAATTTCTGATTTTTAGATCTCAATTCTTTTTTGCATACAAACGTTACTTTCACTCACGAATCGAACAATATCAGACATTTTGTATATGAGTCAACACAAAATAATCAAATATAAAAGAGAGAAACTCACCTGATTCTCAAAATAAAATCCACAAAATGAAAAAATCAAGCCAAAATTCAAAACAGTGATGCCATATCTGAGAAATCGAAGAAGAAGAAAAAGAAGAAGAAGAAGAAGAAGAAGAAAACTATACCTTATCTTCGAGCCTCAATTGGAACGAGAGAGAAAAGGTAAAGGGTAGAAGACGAATCAGCTAGGTTAGGGCAGATCGAGCTCGGTTAGGGCCGGCGTCGGCTGGGGGAATGGCGGCAGCGATGGGGGAGTGGCCGGCATCGATGGGGGAGTGGGACATCGTGGTTCAGATTTTGGTGGAGAGAAAGAGGAAAGTGGTCTGGATCGTGGAGTGCATGAGAGAGAGAAAGAGGGAAGTGTATAATGTTTATGACTTAGTTATTTTGATGGGCCAGTTTTTATTTTCTTTTTTTGGTAAAATTACAGTATCACCTATGGCTAAGCAGTAGGTGATAATATATTATCCACCCAAAATTTTCTGAAATCTTTGTTGTCCCGTTGACGGCATTTTGAAATGCCGTCATTACCTGGACTTTTATTATTACCCACGAGGTCGTAGGTAATATTAGTTTATCACCTATGGGGCGGCGTAAGTGAAAATTTTAGACTGTAGGTGATAATTGTTTTTCCTGTACTGATACCTGGATAGTAGGGGTTCGTGAACGCAAAAGGGCTTCTAGTGATAATGGGTGGTTACAAGAAAAGTAACCACCTAGCCGAACTTCATCAACAAGTCTTTATGTTCGGAATCTTTATTTATTTTTCTTTATTTATCATTTCTTTAATTATCTAATTAATACAAACTATCCGACTAAAAGTCAACCAATATAAAAGTCAATAAAACCTAAAAGTCATATCCACACTTCCATACAAAATTGGCCTATTCACCCCCCTGTAGGCCACAATCAATTAACGATTGGCATCAAAGTGGGAATACAAACTGTTTCGAATTCAAATTTGAAGCAACGTGATTTTTCAATCCATGGCGATGCTTCCGACGAATGGACTACACGTCTTCTATCTGTAGAAACTCGACGGTAAAAATTTGAATCTTTGGAAGAGATGTATGGTGAACGTTTTCGAGCTGCATGGTCTTCATCAGGTAGTTGAAACTGTTTTTACCATATAATTTTTAAAAGAGTTCATACCGATTTGACAAACACAAACATCACACTTAACATTATGGCACAAAATTTGATTCTCACAAACATGTTAAGTAATTTATCGGTTATAACAGATGGTTGTATTAATTCCCATCAAATATGGCTAGCCAACCTAAATCGATTTGAGAGAAATAGTCAAATGAAAAGGACCAAATTGACTTGAACAACAATTTGACACTTTTCGGATGATCGAAGGTGAATTCGTTGAGGATATCTACCCTCATATGTTGCATATCCGAAACGGATTCACCGCTTTAGGAGATAACCTAACAAATTCTCTAGTTGTAGGAAAATTGATCAGGACAATGCAGCAAATCTGGGAGGCGCTTTGAGTTTCACTAGAGACGATGATGGCGACGCAAGAGAACACGCCAGAAGGCCTAATCAGTTACTTATGGAACTACAAAGCCCGACTCAAGTAAATAGATTTTCAACCGACAATGGTAGCCATGCCGGTAATAGACGCACATGATGACGAGATGGCATTTCTAGTGAAATGATTTGGTGATTTACGAGCACGTGAGAAAAAGTTTAATGACAACCATCGACGCAACAACAAGAAGTCATATTATTTCGAGTGCAATAAAATGGGACATACGATGGACACCTGTTACACGCTTTATTTCGAGCTTGCACCTTGGAACAAGAACGGAGATGAGAGATGAGAAGAACAATATTATGATATACGTGAGAAAAAACGTGAGAACAAGAAGAAGTCAATGAGCTACTCGGGTGATTCTTCCAACTCCGTCGAATCGGAATCCGACTCCAACCCGAAAATGATGAACGTTGTCTTCATGGCGCTCAACAATGTAGATGAAGTGTGTGAATGGGACATTCAAGAGATGCTCTGGAAACAAGGATGAGTTCAGCCTCTTTCACCTCCGGCGGTATCCTTATTTGATGACGCATCATCTTTAGTTCAGTCTGTGACATGAGTCACTATTGAGAAATCCATAGCCATGTACGTTACATGCACAGCGGAACCTATGGATTTAACCCACCCTAGGATCTACGTTAAGGGAATAAAAGTACGAGATTAACAATTAAAATTTATACCTCGGATCTTCCTGATTCGCGAGACGAACAACAGATGTAGGTCTGAACTTTTCTTGACATGCAACCTTCTCCTTCCTGAAGCTCGACTTCGCGAACCTCTTTGCTTCTCCTAGGGATGAAGAACTGATCGCTTGCTTATCTCCAAACTAGGAGATCTCTACTCGCATCTACGCGAACTTCAGACAGACGGAATTACCGGACTCAGCTAAACGATTCCGGAAATACTTTCCGAAATTACACTCACAAGACTCTCTCTCTCTCTCTTAGTATTACGGCTGCCTTTAGGGCTACTAATTGTATGTCTAATACAGAGGGCATGCCTCTCTAGTTATGCTAGAGAGAGAGGGTGAAAGAATGGCAAGTTTCGATAAGGAAACTCTTCCAGCCGCCAGAGTTTTGGCCGACCGGAACTTGTGTTCCGGTTTGCCGGAACAATTCTAGCATATGCAAAATTTTAGTTTCGGATGGAGTCCATTGTGTGACCGAGTTTTGATCTTTCCAAGTCGGTTCGATATGAAGCAGTCCTTACTGGCATGTATCCCTACTAAATTTCCTTCTTTGAACCTACCACGATTACGCTGCCTCCTATTGCCCCTTTCGTGATTCGTATTATGTCGCAGAATTCAATATCTCGAGGTATACCACTTTGCATCCTTAACAAATGGAAGTTCGGGAGGTATTTCATCTAGGATAAAGTCATGGAGATCTTCAAGTAAATGTTTTGGTTTTGAGAGATAATCCATTTTACTACCTCAGATTCCTCAAATTTTTCATGAAATGGGGTTTTGATGAGAAAGATATTATTCTCTGCAATAACTTGATTGGGTAGATCTTCAAATTTTAACGGTTTGGGTATCACCATTTTTTCTTCATTCTCAAAAGAATAGATATTTGTAAAATCGTTATGAGAAATTTATGGTCATATTGCCAAGATCCATCATGGAGCAAGTGACATGCATCCATAGGTACTATGTTTCACCAAAACTCATCTCGATATTTAGACCCAATAGAAAAACTCACTAAACACTTTGTTCCTATTTTAAGAGAGTTTACATTTTGAATCCATGATAATTTATAAGATCCATGGTGTTTCTCATCTTGTAAAAGTAATTTATCAACTATAATTATTGAAACCATATTCTCACAACTATAATTATTAAGAAACGTTTGGCATATCTTATCATGAGAAGTGCACTGCGAGTGAAAGACGTTAAATGATGAATTCATAATAAAAGCTCGTTGTGCCACCAGTAACTCTCCGGAATCTTCATCATTATCATCTGGATAATCATCACAAATCACTGGGACATCAAAATTTATCATCTCTTTTATGATTTTTTCTCCCGTAGGAATATCTTCTAGATAATCATCGTAAATCGCTGGGGCGTCAAAAATCATCATCTCTTTTACGAATATTTCTTGATTCGGATAATCATTGACGACGTCAACGGAGGGGATGCCAGTTTCCACATTAGTTGATTTATGATAGTGCTCTCTATCTGAAGGGGGGACTGGAGGAGAGAACTCGTCGTTGAAGATGGCAAGTTGTCGATTATGGAAATGATTGATGTTGTGGTCGGGGAAACTAGAAAATCCGTGCCTCGATCGGCGGTCGCGGCTTTGGTCAGTGGTGCTGCTCGGCATACCGTGCCTCCGTCAGTATTCGCGGTGTCGGTCAGCAGTGCTTCTCGGCGTATTGTGCCTCAATCGGCGTTCGCGGCATCGATCAGCGGACTCCATTAACGTAATATGCTCATAAAGTTGTTGTATCTGACTTTTCATCTCTTTGATTAGGCGATCCCTCGTATTGGTTTCGAGAACTGGTTGGATGACGGTGGCATAACGATCTCTTCATTGACGGACGGCGACCATTGAACCTGCTCTGATACTAACTGATGGCGTATGGAAGTGAATAATTGAAAGAGGAATAAATACTTGATACGATACAAGAGGAGTATTACTCAACTCAAGAAAATAGCTTTATTATTAAGTGATTGGTTGTCTCTTACAATAGCTAATAGACCCTTTATATAGGCAAGGCCTGAGGGGTTGCCAAAAGAAATCATTACCTTGTTACTAAATTTGCCGAACAATACTACCTAATATAAAAGATAAAATAAGAAATAAAAAATACATGGTAATAACGAAATCCCTTTTCCAAGAGACCTTATGCCTAAGAAATCTCCTTCCTAATTTGTAATTATGGAGGTTGAACACATTCAATGAGTATGACACATCTGGTCTAGTACATATTATGACATACATGATAGATTCTATAGCCGAAGCATACGGGATCTTATCCATGCATTTTCGCTCTTCTTGACTTGTAGGACACTGTGTCTTACTGAGCGAAACACCATGTGACAAGGGCAAAAATCTTTTATTGGATTCTTGCATTATGAAATATTTCATGACCTTGTCTATACATGTACTCTGACTTAGACCTATTAGCCTTCTAAATATATCTCTATTATAGTTGCAAATACGGCACTATAGCTTCGCCTATAGCACGAAACGCTATGAGTCAATGGCAAAACAATGCATGTTGTGAGTTTTTTTACACTATATCTTTTTAACTTTAAATGTCATCTTTTGAGCTATAAAATAATATATTTGAATTTAAGAGCTTATTTAATGAAGAAATAGTATAATTATGATATTTTTTTAATTAAAAATAAGTCAAAGTATTACTCTTCTTTTACAAAAGAGTGTATTTCCTATAAATGATACTGATCGGCCAAATTCATATCTATATTTTAGTACCATATTTACTCCATTTGTATCTTACTTTCAGCACTTTCATATTTTTTTCAAGTTTACTTTTATTAGAAATCAGTTATTGCTGATGTTTATCTTTAATTTCAGAGAATAAATGAAATTGGGCCAAAATGAGCTTAAAAGGAGAATGATTGGAGTTTAAAATTGGGCGAAATTCGGAGCTACATAGAGGGGAGCTGAAGATGAATCATGGGACAGGCCTTCGGGCCCGGTCTTCACTACAGCAACCGCGGTAGCTATCACAACAACCATGGGTCGTGCAGCGGTCGAGGTGGAGATTGTTGCGTTCAGATTTAGAAGACGGCAAATAATTCTTCCGGAAGGAGCATATTTAGCATTCTAGCTCTGATTGTGCAAAAAGAACATACTCCTTTGGCAGGAAGAATAAATCAAAGACGAGATTTAATCTTCAATCAGGATTAGACGGCAAAAACATATTTGATTAGATCTTTGATTGGGGATTATATTTAGGGTTTAGATTTGATAGGATATTGGGTAGATTTGATAGTGTCATTCTATTTCAAATGACTAGCCTCTCACCTATAACAGGGTGGTGATAGCGGCCGGTCCAAGGGTCACAAATTTTGTAGTAGAAACCGTGCTTCATTGTAAGAGAAAGACAAACAACGTTGTACTATTTTACGTATCATTTTATTTATCTTTTGGATTTAGTTATGTACTCTCATAACTAAACCCCTTTCTAGGGTAGAGTCCGAGTAGTAGTATCAATGTCTTTTTAACCTCATATTTGTTTGTGTTATTTACGTTTCGTAATTAGTATTATGTTTTGTGTTTTTTCATTCTAAACTGAGACATATGTCAGTTATACAAATTAGCAGGCAAGTAAGTCGGGAGAAATCAGGTCTCTAGACCTACACCTAGCACCTTAATGCTGGACCGCATGGTAAAGACTCAAATGACGGTGTTGAATTACCTACCCCGTCATTTGAGGCCCTAGAGGTGGAACCCTGCCGATCCGAACAACAAAACAGAACTTGGTAGAGCGAGTACAGAAGTGTCATTCTATTTCGGGGACTGAGTCAAGGAGTCAGGAAGACCGGAAGTCCTGCGTGAGGAGGATTAAGTGAGTCCCTCCGCGCAAGGATAAGTGAGAAACGCTTGCATTACAAGCACGAAGTTCTGCGATCGTGGTGAGTTGACATAGAAAGGACATCCCCAAAACACATCACGGCTCTTGATAAGCGACCATCTTTTCTTTATTTATTTATTTATTTATTTATTTTAATTTAATTTAAAATCAAAACTAATTCAATGATTCAATCCGAACTGCATCAAAAGAAACTAAAAATATCTACACCTCCCTATGGATTCAACACCCAAAGTACTATGCGTAGATCGTGCGCTTGCGAGCAAAACTGATTAATTTAGGGTAATTTGGAAAGCTATTTTATCATAAACCCTCACAACACACCAGATACTTAACGATAACATCCGTTACATGCTATAACATCCACTATGTTAGGAACCGAGATGCAACAACAAACACAGAAAGCAAGACACAGGAACAAAAAGATTTTTTTACGTGGAAACCCTAAAGGGTAAAAATCACGGCCACCAGCACTCAACACTTCTTTATACTTGGAGAAAGAGAAATACAATACAATTATTTATGGTTGTTGGAATGAATAAAACTCTACTCCTATCCCTCTACTTATAGGATAGTCATAACTAATACAAGTAAATAACCCAAAGAATCATTGCCCCAATTAACACCTAATACATGGAAATATAAATATAAGAAAATAAACATATTTCTAACTCCAATTGACACTTATGGCAATAAGTCATGGCAAACAAATATGGAGAACTTTCTTATCTCCTGCAGGGTTTTCTTTTTTACGGTATCTAGAGTTTTCTAGAAGTCTCCACACAAAACACACTATATCATATGTTGTAGTTGTTCGCTAAACATTATATGCTACAAAAATAACCTCAATGCTGCAAATCTCTAAACGCTATTTACAACCTTGATATCTATAGATCTTGATTCCTAACAGGTAGGAGGCTTCACCTAGATCTTTCATTAAGAAATTGTCTCACAACCATTTCCCATGAGTAGTATGTCATCTACATATAGCACCAGGAATACTACCGCATTCCTACTGAATTCATGCAAACACAAGCCTCACCTTCACTTTTGATGAAACCAAAATTTTTGGTCACTTCATCAAAATGAAGGTTCCATCTATGAGATGCCTGCTTCAATCCATAGATGTATTTCTGAAGCTTACAAATCTTACCAGAATTCTTTGGATCAACAAAACACTCGAGCTCAATCATATGCACATCCTCGGTTAAGGGTGTGCTACAATAAAAGGAGAAATGGATGAGAAGGGAAGAAAATGGATAGTAAGAGAATTTTTATCTTGCTCCAATATTTTATTTTGAGAGGAGGGAAAGGTAAATTAATGTTATTTGAGATGAATTTTTCAGTTCCATTCACCTCTTCGGTCTCATTTTTTATCTTCTAGAACCTAGAAGAGAGGAGAAAGAAAAGGTAAGAGAGAAAGAGTCAAGGCACAAAATGTACTGTTACCAGAGACACATCACTGTAGAAGTCATCGGTAGCAGATCGTCCGAATGAGATGGAGGGGCGGCGGAGGTGCTGGACGGGCCACCCCTCATATCTGGATTTCACTAGGATTTTCTCTCAAAAAACTAGGAAATGGAGATGCTGGGTATCGATCCCCGTACCTTTCTTCTAGGACTTTATGTTAGCAAATATCGATCTTACTCACTTCCCCTCTATGTGGTATTCTCTTATTTCTTCTTAATCCCCATTAGTTTATGTTGAGAAATCCATATCATGTACGATACATGCACATCAGAACACACAGACTCAATCCACCCTAGAATAATCGGTAAGAAAATAAAAGTGCAAGATTGCTATTTAAAATTATATCTCAGATTACACTAATCCGGAAGAGAGAAGAAGATGTAGGTCTGAACCAACTTCCTTCTTGCAACCTTCTCCTTCCTGACTTTTGAAGCTTGACTCCGCAAACCTCCTTGCTTCACACTACAACAAAATCGGGCAATAGCGAGATTTATTGTGCTGCATTAATATAAATCCTACTGTCTCATTAAAATATGTAGAATTTACTAAGAAATCCTACTGTTTCAATTGAAAACACATAATTTAACATAATGCAAGTGTATATCTAGAATAAGTAGCAAGTATAAATAAATTCAGCCATGTGGATAATTTATAGGATTAATAAGCTTCTTTGGGTTGTATTGTCAAATCTAGCCTTTTATTGACATGTGGCCTGGATGTTTTAGGCGGAATTTTTTTTTCATTTTTTCAATTTTGGCACTCCCATCTGTATATTCTCCTAGCCAAAAATTTGGGGGCCCTCGTTTATTTCAATTTTTTAGTTAACACCTCGTTCTCTCTCATCCTCATTCATTCCCGTAACCCTAACTTTCTCCCTCTCTATCTCTCTCTCCTCTCCTCTCTCTTGCCCTCTCTCAAAAATGGCCTCCCCCACACCCACCTAGCGATGGTTGACCCCACCTCTGAGATGGCCACCCCCACATCAGCGATCGCTGTTTCGCACTGCTCCGACCACCCCACCTCATGCTGACCCGTCAGATCGGACAGTGAGTACGGATCTGTCATTTCTCGCAAGATGTTCTCTCAAGCACAATATGGTTGTAATTCAACGATAGATGGCGGCAATCCTTTAACATATGGAGCCGATCAAGCAACAGATGGCGGCGATTCTATGCGCATGCTCAAATCTGACGGAGGGTGAGTTATTTTTTACAAATGTCCATGAGATTCACCTTTGTTTGTTGTTTCTTTCTTTCTTATTTACGCATTTTTTGCAAATAGATTGATTTCAGAGATGGTATTAGATTCGATCGAAAGAGGAGCATGCAGCTGATGCTGCAGGAGTACTCTACTTGTCCATAGATGTCCTCAAAGGGGTATGGTGTTGAATATGTCTAAAATTTTCCATTATCTCTCTTTGATTTTTTTTTTTTAATTTAATTTTTGATGTTGAGTTTTTTTAATCTACAAACTGGTTTCAAACAGTAGAGTGATTCACACTATTCTCATCAATCGGGACTTTAATTTTGCTTTTCCGATTTTCGGTTCTATATTTGTATTTTTTGTATCCAAATTTTCCTTTTCATATTTTTTATTTGATTTTATTATAGATAGTTTGAAATTGTGACAAAAATTCAATGTGGCAACCTGTTGATACGGTCCATAGAAACTATAGGCAGTTCAATCTCAACTCAATAATTAGATTCTAATCCCAAGTACGAATCTCTCTCTCTCTCTCTCTCTCTCTCTCTCTCTCATATATATATATATATATATAGTTTCAAAATTTTCTATTAGCTCCATCAGCTTCCGTTATTTCCTAGTTAGTTCTCATTGTATTGTTCTTTCCTTCTTCGTGAGGTAAGAAAAGGAATAAAATAAACTCCAGATTTCTTGCCGCCAATTCAAATTTCATTAGAAGAGGAATCAAATAGACTCTTACGCCCCTCTCTTTTGCATCTTACTTCTCTCTCTCTCTCTCTCTCTCTCTCTCTCTCTCTCTCTCTCTCCCAGACAAAGAGTCTCCACGCCTCTCTCTTTCTCTTGTTTCTAGTGCTTCTATCTCCCCAATTCTCCATTATTAGAAGACTCTTTTCATCTTCTCCATACTCACAAGGTAAATACATCTTATCTAGGTAACAACGACAAAAGGTTCAGATTAAGATTTGATTTGAGTCCATGAAGTCCAAAATTGGCTGGAGAAAGTAGTACGACAAAATCAATATTATAAGCAATAATATGGTTGTTGATTGACCACCTCTATTTTCCTCCTTTTTTTGTTTTATCATGTCTAAAATCCTTTCAAATTATATTTAATGATTTAATATTTTGTTTATTTTTTGAAGGTTAATTATGGAAAAATCAAGTGTTGCGACATGTCTATCATCCAGTAGGAAGGATTCCACAAACCCCGAGGTTTAATATATTTAATTTGGACCAAACTATTAGTCACATTGATTCATTATTAACTATGCAGAAGAACAGCACAATCAATGTGGATGAACATGTAGAAGAATTTAAAGTTCTATCAGTTGGTATGCAGTTTGCGACAAAAGAAGAAGCACAGAACTATTATGATGAATATGGTAGTCAACAAGAATTTTATATTTTTACTCGAACTTTGAACAAAGTTAACGGTGAAGTAATTGGTGCAAAATATGTTTGTCGAGCATCAGGGGTTCATACTAGAAGTAAGAATAAGGTTGAGATGAATGATGATGAGGGAATCGATGATGAGCCAGTGGATGAAAAGGAGGAAGAAAATGATGATAAGGAAGAGAAACACAGGAAAAAATGGAGAAAAACCTCAACCGTTAGGTTTGTTGCAAAGCTTCCATGCGCATCAAGTACGATTACTTAATTGACCAATGGATTATCACCAAATTCAAAGATACTCATAATCGTCAGTTAGTGAGTCCATGTAAGAGACTGAGAATGAAATCAACCTGGAAATTGCCAAGTGCGGTTAAGAATATAGCCTAGTCGTTCCAATTCCACAATATGGAGATTTCTAAAATTCCTGAAATTTTGGCAGGGAAACCTAGGGTACGGTAAAAGGGATCTTTACAATCTCTTGCAAGGTTTGAGATCTAAAAATTTAGATTGCGGCGATACATACAGTGTGTTGACATTTTTCAGGAAAAAGCATGTGCAGAATCCTAAGTTTTTTTACTCAATTCAATGTGATGTAATGGGAGGGCAATTAATTTCTTTTGGGTTGACGCATGATCTCGAATGTCTTATCAGTACTTTGGTGATGTTGTTTCATTCGATACAACATATCGGACGAATAAATATGATATGCCTTTCGCTCCGTTTACTGGAGAAAACCATCACATGTAGTCGATTCAGTTTGGATGTGCTCTTTTGCAAGATGAGACCGAGGTGTCTTTTAAATAGGTTTTTGAAACGTGGCTCGAAGCGATGGGGGGACGCCACCCGGGAGCTATTCTAACGGACCAAGATTTGTCATTAAAGAAAGCAGTTGCCGAAGTATTTCCAAACACACATCACCGGATTTGCATATCGCATATCATCAAAAAGTTTGGAGAAAAGTTTGTACGATTAGTGCCCTAGGCCAAATATATTTGTGCTAGAAATGGATTATGTATTAAGACATTATTATTTATTCAATAAAGGTTGTTTCTTATATATCTGTGTGTATGTGTATGGGTTGTGAATGTAAATTTCTTATATCAACCATGAATGTCACTTCAGATTCACGTCATCAGAATAAGTGATTATGATAGTAGAGCTGTGAACCAACAAATGACATTCTAAACCGTCCCTAGTAATATGTGGGATATTTATAGAGATAAACATACTTCAAGTAAGAAGCTACATATCTACACCAGTATATTCGCATACTGGATGATCATGTTCTGCTGATCATGGACATAGGGATGTCAAGTCTGGAATATAAGTTCGTGTTAGAGAACACGTACTGGACTGACCACACTATAAGAATATACATGGTATATGTCATTAGTGATTCTCATATGAATAGTGTGATTGTTCCTACGACCTGAGGTCACCATCGATTCCTTCATGTGTAACGGGATGATTTAATATGATCCTACGTCATCCGTAACGGGATGATTATTAAGGTCATCATTAGGTATGCACTAAATCATGACGAGTAATGTGAGTGACCAAGATGGGATTTGTTCCTCTCGACAAGAGGGAGATATCTCTAGCCCCCCTGATGAACTTGGACTGAAGGAAATGCATGGCCATGCTCAAAATGGATTAATATGTGTTGTTAATATCATTTTGTATTTACTCAGTATAATTCTCGATCAAGAAAGAGACTTTGATCAAACTCAAGTATGACATATTACCGTGCCTTGTGATCAAGACGTATATCGTAGAATAAAAGGAATAAGCAAATGTCTATTAAGATAGGTTTATGATCGCTGATCATTTTATTTAACATGGGTAGTCATGACATCAGTCTAGAGGTTACTCATGGCTTACAATCTTGAGAAGATCGTTGCTAGCGTTAAATGGAACCTACACAGTCACACAATGAACTCCATTCGTACAGGATGAAAATACCTTAATAACAGTTATACATGTGATGTATAAATGGGCGAAAGAATAAATCAAATATTGGATATTTGATTGTGCTGGAATTACTGTTCACGCACATGAATTACCATTCACGTGTTCGAACGGAACACATATGGTATGTGCTGATTTGCTTGGTGGACAAGCATTGTTTATATGGAAATGATGGTCCGTTCGAAGCAGGAATTACTGTTCATGCGGCAGGCAGGATTTGTTTCCTTAAGAAAGTTTTCATTCTTTCACCCCTCTCTCCAATATAAATAAAGGGGTAAGCCCCCTTCTATTCGACACACAATTCAAGAAGCCTTAGAAGTCGTCTATTACATAGAAAAGAGAGAGAAAGTTTTGAGAGATTTTCGGAAAGTATTTCCGGACTTGTCTAACCAAGTCCGGTTATTCCGTACGTCTGAAGTTCGCATGGTACGAGTAGAGGTTCTCTATCTTGAGAACTTGCGAGCGATCGATCTTCATCCCTAGGAGAAGCAAGGAGGTCGCGAGTCGAGCTTCAGGAAGGAGAAGGTTGCAAGTCAGAGAAGTTCAGACCTACATCCGTTCTTCGTCTCACGGATCAGGAAGATCCAAGATCTAAATTTTAATAGTTAATCTCGTACTTTTATTTTCTTAACGTAGATCCTAGTGCGGGTTAAATCCATAGGTTCCGCTACGCATGTAACGTACATAGCTGTGGATTTCCCAAGAAAGTTGTCACACGTGTATCACAAGAAATCGCCATTCAAGAGTAAAATAACAAGATATATTTGGAACACATATAAGAAAGAGGAGTTTGAGGCGAGATGGAAGGAGTTGATGAAGAAATACGAGTTCGAAAATAATGAGTGGCTTAAACAATTGTATAATATTCATGAGTCGTGGATCCCGATTTATAACCATGGCACATTTTTTGTTGGTATGAACACAACCTGTCGTAGTGAGGGGGTGAATTCTTTTTTTAATGATTCCGTAACTCCAAGGACAAATTTGACAGAATTTGTTGTTAAATATGATCAAGCCATGAAGAGGATTGAAAGACGAGAAAGAGACGAGGACTATGTCTCGGAACATAAATTCTGAATTGTGGATGATGAGTATTATCTATTGAAGCATGCGGCTATAATTTATACATGGAATATTTTCAATAAATTTCTAGAACAAATCGATGCAATTAAGGGTTATAAGATAGTAGAGATGAGTGTCAAATCGACATGAGTTTGATAAGTTTACCGTCATGCTGGACGCGACAACGCACGAGGATACGTGTGAGTATCAAAATTTTGAGTTTGTTAGATTTATGTGTCGCCATATTATGAAAGTGTATAACCGGAGAGATATTTACACTATACCCCCCGGTTTTATTCTCCCAAGGTGGTTGCAAAGGGCTAACAAATTCATATATATTGATCGGGAGGGGTTGGTGAAAGATGGTCAAACCAAATCGAAAGCATTACGGTTTAGGCACATGTGTGACGGGGCGACTAAATTGGCATGTTTGGCCGCACAATCAGATGAGGCATATCAAATTTATATGGAATGTCTTAATGACATTTCCGTTGAAATTTCAAAACTTATTTCACACGTTCGTGAAGAAAATATGGCGGACAATTGTGTTGAAGGCAAGAAGGGCACGGTTGAATCATCTCACACTATGGGGAGGAAAAAAGAATGTCAGATGGGTAGGTTCAAAAGTGGCATTGAGTTGTCGCAGGAGAAGAAAATAAAATGCATCTTTTGCGGTGCGGTTGGAGATGGGCATGACACGAGAAATTATCCCAAGAAGAAATTGTCCCAAAACATGAAATTGCCAAATAAGAAGAAAAGAAAATAGATGATTTTTATTTTTTTTATGTTTTTTGTGGTTCTTTGTTTAAGTTTATGCATTTGTTGGATTTTTAAGTAATTTTATGAATTTTAGTGGAGTTTAAATAATTTATGTTTTTTAATGGATTATTATGCAACTCAATGAAATTTGTCTATTATGGAAGTAATAGGAATTGTACATTATTATGCAACTTAAAAAGATGCACCTTGTGCACTTATTATGCTTTTTAGGGACCGTCTGCAATTTGTCTATTAGGGAATAGAAATCACAAATTCATCATAAAACTTAAACTAGAATATTCACTAAATAGATCAATTCATTAACTAGAACTCAAGTATAACTCATAATCGTAAAACACATCACACAACCGTAATAATAAAGTCTCAGACCTCATAACCCCTAACCCTATATTTAATTCATTCATTCATAGCTAAGTTACATCCATTCATCCTTAATTTTCTTTCTTTCTTTATTTCAAAAGAGTCCAGCCTGCTCGCCTCTCTCTCTTGGTCAATCTGTCCAAAAAAAAAATTCTAAAAAAATTGGTATAAAAATTGGTCTATACATATATATATATATATATATATATATATATATATATATATATATATATATATATATATATATATATATATATATATATATATATATATATATATATATATATATATATATATATATATATATATGTATACTATTAAATTATATTCTCCTTGAGCCACAACACTCATTTTCTCTTCGCCATCAACTCATGATATTTTTCTTAAATATTAATGTTTGCTTTCTCAAATTAATGGATATTCTACACCAATTTTGTATATATATATATATATATATATAATATATATATATATATATATATATATATATATATATATATATATATATATAACCAAATTATATAATTATACTATTAAATTATATTCTCCTTGAGTCACAACACTCATTTTCTCTTCGCCATCAACTCATGATATTTTTATTAAATATTAATGTTTGATTTCTCAAATTAATGGATATTCTACACCAATTTTTGTATGGTAATGACGCAATTCAGCTTTCCTTAATCAACCATAATTTGGAAAGATTTGAAGAATGAAAGAAATTATCTATCATATTTATTTATATGTATATTTTTTATTTTCCAATTTAATATTTTATTTTAGGAATATTGTTATGGTAAGTTTAGTATTTAGGAAAGTTATTTTATTAGTAATATTCAAAAATATATTATATAAAGAGTCTTATATTATTGTAAGAGACAAGCCATGTATTGTATCTTGTCTTTTTCCTCAAATTATTTGTTTCTGTTCCATATCATTTCGCATCAGATCTTATGTTGCCGCCGCCACCCAACCGG
The DNA here is from genome assembly GCA_024447665.1 of Juncus inflexus. Classification (NCBI taxonomy): domain Eukaryota; kingdom Viridiplantae; phylum Streptophyta; class Magnoliopsida; order Poales; family Juncaceae; genus Juncus; species Juncus inflexus. Next base: position 7,207,583 of record JAJHPC010000006.1, read on the forward strand.
TTCTCGACACCAATAAGAAGGATCTCCTAATCGAAGAGATGAAAAGGCAAATATCCGTTGATCGATACCGAGACCACCGATTGCAGCATGGTATCTTGAGAAGCATCACTCTCCAAAATCGAGATCGCCGATTGAGGCACGGATTTTTTAGCAGCTCCGACGAAGACCTAGAAGTTTCTATAGACGTAGCAGATACCGAACAAGGCACGATATGTGTAGCAATACAACTGGCCGAAACCGCAATCGCCAATCGAGGCAAGGATCTTCGACCAATTCCTACGTCGAGTCAAGCCCCTTCCATAACTCGAGACGAGTTAGCATGCAGCAGAAGCGTATGACCTAGTCCAACTTTATTTAATCAATCATAATTTGAAAAAGCTTGAAGAATGAAATGAAATTATCTATCATATTTATTTATATGTATCTTTTCTAGTTTTAAGTTTTAAATTTTAATATTTTATTTTAGGAATATTGTTATGGCAAGTTTGGTATTTAGGAAAGCTATTTTATTGATAACATTCAAGACTTTACTATATAAAGGGTCCTACTATTATTGTAAGAGATAGGACATGAATTAAAAATAGAATATTTTCTTAGAGTTATGTATGTACTTCTCATTATATCATATTTAGTCTTTATTTCTCTTTCAGTTATTTGTTTTTGTTCGCTATCAAGTAATCATAGTATCATATAATTGGTGGATAGATATTTCGTTTTTCATCTCTGATTTTGTGAGAACTATCAAAATCTTTTCTTTCACAAAGTCACTGTTTTATGTTAAAATTTGGCAAAACCTAAGTTAGCGATCTAACCAACTCCCTTATAAATTATCTAAATGTGTCATGGAGAATTTATGGGACCACTAAGATCTATTTTGGAAAAAAGCACCTAAATATAGCAAGACATCCACTTACAACACATATAAATCAATAATACGTCTTAGATTCACCCATAACGATGAATTTTAATTACGTGATATTTGACATGTCTCTGACCGCGTTACAAGACGTGATTCTATGACATTATTATTTTGTTTTTATTTTCTACGAGAACGTATTTTCTGAAATTAATATTGGTCATATTATTATCATGCCGGAGGAAAAAATGTACCTAATATGAAGTCTTGCTTAGAGAAAATAATCTTTATTGTGCCGAAATTTAACGAGTAAAGTTGGTAATCTTCAAATTTGATGGCCAGGAAATATCAATTCTTCAAAATCGGCTCTCCATGAAAAACTAGACCTCGAGTCGATTCCGGAATGACCAAATTCGCTAAAATCGAACAAAAGAGGTGAAATCTGTGCACGAAAAGATGCGTCAGAGGACAAAAACTAGTGTAGTAGCGTGAATAATTGTAAAGTTTGGCAAAACCTAAGTTAGCGATCTAACCAACTCCCTTATAAATTATCTAAATATGTCATGGAGAATTTATGGTACCACTAAGATCTATTTTGGCAAAAAGCACCTAAATAAAGCAAGTCATCCACTTACAACACATATGAATCAACGATACGTCTTAGATTCACCAATAACGATGTATTTTAATTACGTGATATTTGGCATGTCACTGACCACGTTACAAGACGGGATTCACCGACATTATTATTTTGTTTTTATTTTCTACGAGAACGTATTTTCTGACATTAATATTGGTAATGTTATTATCATGCTAGAGGAAAAAATGTACCTAATATGAAGTCATGCTGAGAGAAAATAATCTTTAGTGTGCCGAAATTTAAAGAGTAAAGTTTGTAATCTTCAAATTTCATGGCCAGGAAAATATCAATTCTTCAAAATCGGCTCTCCTTGAAAAACTAGACCTCGAGACGATTCCGGAATGACCAAATTCGCTAAAATCGGACAAACGAGGTGAAATATGTGCACGAAAACATACTTAAGAGGACAAAAACTGGTTTAGTAGCGTGAATAGTTATAAAATTTGGCAAAAACCTAAGTTAACGATCTAACCAACTCCCTTACAAATTATCTAAATGTGTCATGGAGAATTTATGGGACCACTAAGATCTATTTTGGCAAAAAGCACCTAAATATAGCAAGACATCCACTTACAACACATATCAATCAACAATACGTCTTAGATTCACCAATAACGATGTATTTTAATTACGTGATATTTGGCATGCCTCTGATCACGTTACAAGACGGGATTCTCTGACATTATTATTTTGTTTTTATTTTCTACGAGAACGTATTTTCTGACATTAATATTGGTCATATTATTATCATACCAGAGGAAAAGATGTACTTAATATGAAGTCTTGCTGAGAGAAAATAATCTTTAGTGTGGCGAAATTTAACGAGTAAAGTTTGTAATCTTCAAATTTCATGGCCAGGAAAATATCAATTCTTCAAAATCGGCTCTCCATGAAAAACTAGACCTCGAGACGATTCCGGAATGACCAAATTCGCTAAAATCGGACAAACGAGGTGAAATCTATGCACGAAAACATGCGTCAGAGGACAAAAACTGGTTTAGTAGCGTGAATAGTTGTAAAATTTGGCAAAACCTAAGTTAGCGATCTAACCAACTCCCTTACAAATTATCTAAATGTGTCATGGAGAATTTATGGGACCACTAAGATCTATTTTGGCAAAAAGCACCTAAATATAGCAAGACATCCACTTACAACACATATGAATCAACAATACGTCTTAGATTCACCAATAATGATGTATTTTAATTACGTGATATTTGGCATGTCTCTCGATCACGTTACAAGATGGGATTCTCTGACATTATTATTTTGTTTTTATTTTCTACGAGAACGTATTATCTAACATTAATATTGGTCATATTATTATCATGCTAGAGGAAAAAATGTACTTAATATGAAGTCTTCGTTGAGAGAAAATAATCTTTAGTGTGCCAAAATTTAACGAGTAAAGTTTGTAATCTTCAAATTTCATGGCCAGGAAAATATCAATTCTTCAAAATCGGCTCTCCATGAAAAACTAGACCTCGAGACGATTCCGGAATGACCAAATTCGCTAAAATCGGACAAACGAGGTGAAATCCATGCACGAAAACATGCGTCGGAGGACAAAAACTGGTTTAGTAGCGTGAATAGTTGTAAAATTTGGCAAAACCTAAGTTAGCGATCTAACCAACTCCCTTACAAATTATCTAAATGTGTCATGGAGAATTTATGGGACCACTAAGATCTATTTTGGCAAAAAGCACCTAAATATAGCAAGACATCCACTTACAACACATATGAATCAACAATACGTCTTAGATTCACCAATAACGATGTATTTTAATTACGTGATATTTGGCATGCCTCTGATCACGTTACAAGATGGGATTTTCTGACATTATTATTTTGTTTTTATTTTCTACGAGAACGTATTTACCGACATTAATATTGGTCATATTATTATCATGCGAGAGGAAAAAATGTACTTAATATGAAGTCTTCTTTGAGAGAAAATAATCTTTAGTGTGCCGAAATTTAACGAGTAAAGTTTGTAATCTTCAAATTTCATGGCCAGGAAAATATCAATTCTTCAAAATCGGCTCTCCATGAAAAACTAGACCTCGAGACGATTCCGGAATGACCAAATTCGCTAAAATCGGACAAACGAGGTGAAATATGTGCACGAAAACATGCGTCGAGAGGACAAAAACTGGTTTAGTAGCGTGAATAGTTGTAAAATTTGGCAAAACCTAAGTTAGCGATCTAACCAACTCCCTTACAAATTATCTAAATGTGTCATGGAGAATTTATGGGACCACTAAGATCTATTTTGGCAAAAAGCACCTAAATATAGCAAGACATCCACTTACAACACATATGAATCAACAATACGTCTTAGATTCACCAATAACGATGTATTTTAATTACGTGATATTTGGCATGCCTCGATCACGTTACAAGACGGGATTTCTCGACATTATTATTTTGTTTTTATTTTCTACGAGAACGTATTATCGACATTAATATTGGTCATATTATTATCATGCCGAGAGAAAAAAATGTACTTAATATGAAGTCTTCTTTGAGAGAAAATAATCTTTAGTGTGCCAAAATTTAACGAGTAAAGTTTGTAATCTTCAAATTTCATGGCCAGGAAAATATCAATTCTTCAAAATCGGCTCTCCATGAAAAACTAGACCTCGAGACGATTCCGGAATGACCAAATTCGCTAAAATCGGACAAACGAGGTGAAATATGTGCACGAAAACATGCGTCAGAGGACAAAAACTGGTTTAGTAGCGTGAATAGTTGTAAAATTTGGCAAAACCTAAGTTAGCGATCTAACCAACTCCCTTACAAATTATCTAAATGTGTCATGGAGAATTTATGGGACCACTAAGATCTATTTTGGCAAAAAGCACCTAAATATAGCAAGACATCCACTTACAACACATATGAATCAACAATACGTCTTAGATTCACCAATAACGATGTATTTTAATTACGTGATATTTGGCATGCCTCTCGATCACGTTACAAGACGGGATTTCTCGACATTATTATTTTGTTTTTATTTTCTACGAGAACGTATTATCGACATTAATATTGGTCATATTATTATCATGCCAGAGGAAAAAATGTACTTAATATGAAGTCTTCTTTGAGAGAAAATAATCTTTAGTGTGCCGAAATTTAACGAGTAAAGTTTGTAATCTTCAAATTTCATGGCCAGGAAAATATCAATTCTTCAAAATCGGCTCTCCATGAAAAACTAGACCTCGAGACGATTCCGGAATGACCAAATTCGCTAAAATCGGACAAACGAGGTGAAATCGTGCACGAAAACATGCGTCGAGAGGACAAAAACTGGTTTAGTAGCGTGAATAGTTGTAAAATTTGGCAAAACCTAAGTTAGCGATCTAACCAACTCCCTTACAAATTATCTAAATGTGTCATGGAGAATTTATGGGACCACTAAGATCTATTTTGGCAAAAAGCACCTAAATATAGCAAGACATCCACTTACAACACATATGAATCAACAATACGTCTTAGATTCACCAATAACGATGTATTTTAATTACGTGATATTTGGCATGCCTCTGATCACGTTACAAGACGGGATTTTCTGACATTATTATTTTTTTTTTTATTTTCTACGAGAACGTATTATCGACATTAATATTGGTCGTATTATTATCATGCCAGAGGAAAAAATGTACTTAATATGAAGTCTTCTTTGAGAGAAAATAATCTTTAGTGTGCCGAAATTTAACGAGTAAAGTTTGTAATCTTCAAATTTCATGGCCAGGAAAATATCAATTCTTCAAAATCGGCTCTCTATGAAAAACTAGACCTCGAGACGATTCCGGAATGACCAAATTCGCTAAAATCGGACAAACGAGGTGAAATACGTGCACGAAAACATGCGTCGAGAGGACAAAAACTGGTTTAGTAGCGTGAATAGTTGTAAAATTTGGCAAAACCTAAGTTAGCGATCTAACCAACTCCCTTACAAATTATCTAAATGTGTCATGGAGAATTTATGGGACCACTAAGATCTATTTTGGCAAAAAGCACCTAAATATAGCAAGACATCCACTTACAACACATATGCATCAACAATACGTCTTAGATTCACCAATAACGATGTATTTTAATTACGTGATATTTGGCATGCCTCTGATCACGTTACAAGACGGGATTTCTTGACATTATTATTTTGTTTTTATTTTCTACGAGAACGTATTATCGACATTAATATTGGTCATATTATTATCATGCCGAGAGGAAAAAAATGTACTTAATATGAAGTCTTCTTTGAGAGAAAATAATCTTTAGTGTGCCGAAATTTAACGAGTAAAGTTTGTAATCTTCAAATTTCATGGCCAGGAAAATATCAATTCTTCAAAATCGGCTCTCCATGAAAAACTAGACCTCGAGACGATTCCGGAATGACCAAATTCGCTAAAATCGGACAAACGAGGTGAAATCTATGCACGAAAACATGCGTGAGAGGACAAAAACTGGTTAGTAGCGTGAATAGTTGTAA
>JAJHPC010000006.1:7213873-7247138 GCA_024447665.1 Juncus inflexus
ATTTTTTATATATTATATACTATAATTTATGTGTTGTATTATTTATAATATAAATTTTGTATGAAATAGTATCAACATAATACAAAATATTCATAATGGACCAAATAAAAGTCGTAACATTCAATCAAATAACATTTAAACATAACAAACAACCAAATAAAAGTCGAAATAAACTCTAAAATTGTCTCTAAATAACAAGACAGATACACTAACACAAAAGTCTAAATAACATCCAAGCAAAACACAAAATAAAGTACAATAATTAAACAAACACATAGTCACATAAATTTAGGGGACCAAATTAAGAAAATCATCATCATTCTCATCCATTGTTGCGCCAGATGTGGATGCGTTCACCAAAACCCTCATTTGGGTCAAATTCAAAGTCGTCATCATCATATATTTCCACTTCATCCTCACTCGACTCGAAATATTCATCATCAATATCTCTCAGGTTGCTATCAGTCTCGTTTAGAACCATGATTCCGCCACTAGCAGTGACAGAACACGTTTTTTCATTAATTAACCCCATATTTGAAAAATTATAAAATTCACATGTTCCGCCATTACTAATGACGGAACAATATCTGTTCCACCACTAGTAGTAGCGGAAATGATAGATACCCAATTATTTTAAAATGAGTGGTAGTTGCTGATTTATTTTTGAATAGAATGGTACAAAAAAAAAATATCCAAGAAATAGATGTGATACAATTTCACAAGCCCAATTATAAGCAGGCCCAACAAGAAGCAAACGTTTTTCCGCACAAAAAGATGATAAGTAGACATTGACGATTAACAGTTTTTAACACTTGTTCCATATGGTGGGAAAGGAGCACTCTTTAGGGGTGGCCATTCGGTTGGTTTAGTTTAAACCGAACCGAATAAGAGCAAACCGAATAAAATCGAACCGAATAAAATTTAAACCGAACCGAACCGAACCGAATAAATATAGAAACGATTTAGAACCGAACTGAATAAATCGATTTCTTATTCAGTTTATTTGGTTTAACCGAATAAAAAATAAAGAGTTCATCTATAGTACCCGACAGTTTTTTTTAGATTTTATGATAGATTAAATCTAGATCCTTTAAATTCAAAAGGGTATTTTAGGTACTTAGCAATTAAGTGCAAAAATTAATTACACCAAAACTCATTCCTTATCTTCGATTCTCTCATATGCGTGTTATCCACTCTCCACTCCATCATCTCCATTTCATCACTTTTTTACATCCGGAGCTTTCTTCTTTTGAACATGCGATCTTCTCATCGTCCTATGTATAATAAAACAGTATATTAACACATAAAATAATATAATAACACTAAAATCTACACCAAAAAGTATATAATAACACTTTTTGAAAGATATATTTACATTATAACACTGAAATTAACACAAAAAATATGTTAGCACATAGATTTTATATCAATATTTCAAAAAATATATATAATACAATACAGCTAAAAGAGATACATAGTGTGGCTTAAAAACATAATACTACCAAACTTGTGTCGAATAACCATGAAGTTACTAAAATAATTTAATAACTAAAATATACAAAATGGTGCATGGGCTATGTTGCACTGATACGGATACACGTGTCATCTTTAGTTATGGTTCTCATCAGTTAGCTTTATTAATAAAAAATAAAAAAACTAACTTAAAAAAAAATAGGCTTTAAAATAGACGGTTTTTAACAAAATAAATAAATAAAGAGGCGAAAATGAAATTATAGTAAAAAAATAAAAATTAAATTGGGATTTAAAATATTGGGCCATGTCCTCAGCAATGTCCACGCGTGCCCTGCCATATTTTGATCGTGTCCGAAAGACAACAAATATTAAAATATTCGGATATACCATGTGATGTGTCCGACACGTATCAGTTCCGTATCGGAGCCGTATCCATCTCTGATACGTGTCCGATACACGTACGGCTGATTTTTTGAAGTATCCGCATAACATAGTGCATGAGTGATGAAATGATATAATTGACATCAATATCATACTTGTACAAAAATGATGTATTCGAACTAAAAAGAGTATATTAGCAACAGAAGATGTTACATTAATTATGAAAATGAAAAAAAATAATATATTCATACTAAAAATAAATTTATTATAAATTTATTGGTACACAAAATGCACAATAACACTGAAATTAGCACAAAAATATATATTAGCATTAAAAATACATATTGACGTCACAAAAAATAGTATAACAACCAAATGAAGTATATACCGTGACTGACAAATGGTATATTGGCGATGAAAATGATATATTCGTATTGAAAATAGTTTATTGGCATACAATAGTAGCACATTAACACTGAAATTAGCAAAGAAAATATATATTAATATCATAGTTCAAAAAATCGGAATCGGAATCGGAATCGGAAATCCGGCACCGGGGCCGGCTAGGGAATCGGCCGACTCGCATTAAAAAATCAGTTTTTTTCATAAAACTAATGTTTTAGTGGTAAAATTTAGAAAAAAAAATGAATAAACTATTTAATAAAATAAAAATAATTAGGGAAATAAAGTAGACTAATATCATGAAGTTTGAAAGAGATTCATTAATTTTTTTTATCATTGCGGTATGCATTTCACGATACATTAATAGCAACACCAAAATATTAACTCTCCAACCTCATAACACAAACGAATTATTTGTAAGTACCATTAATGTTATTAGAAATATGTTTTTTACATATATAGTTTGATAGTATATGTGATGGCTTTGAAAAATTATTTCTAACATAATTGAAAACAGTTTCTCTAACATAATTGATATACAGTTTTCTCTTGTACTTGTGTATCTCTAAGACAACATTATCTTTTGTGAATGGACATTATATTTTGATTTTAGAACCACCACAAAGAATCCTAGTGCAGCTCTAGGGGTGGCAACGGATCGGATCCGGTTCGGAATGTGCTCAAATCTTATCCATATCCATATTTTTTTTCGGATCCGGATCCGGATACGGTTCCATCCGGATCCGAATACGGTTCGGATATTAAACGGATACGGATACGGTTCAGATATTATCGAATACGGATACCAATTCGGATTCTTTTCGGATAGTTAAACGGATATTCAGTATATAAAAAAAATTATGTAACTTAAGGGGATCACAAAAAAATGTTATTTATAAGAAATATAAATGTTTGTCAAATAACTCCCGAATATCATTAATGCATTCAAAATATCGAGAATTTATACAACATACTACTACTTCCTAAAATATCTCCCGAATATCATTAATAAGTACAAATATCGAGAATTCGAATTTCTACTCCTTAATAACATACAAAATGTGGGAAATTGATATATATATATATATATATATATATATATATATACATTCGCAACAAATACCTACTCAACAACATTTTCGTCATTCTCCTTAAAGTCGTCAAAGATCGATTGTAAATCACCTAAACAAAAAAATTAAAAATGTCCATTAAGTCACATGAAGAAAAAAAGACAAACAAAAATTATATATATATATATATATATATATATATATATATATATATATATATATATATATATTACATTACATTACATTACAACAAAACCAAATACATAGAGAGAGAGAGAGAGAACCGACTGGTGATCAACGTGGGGACGGCAACCAGTGATCCGCAACCGGTGACCGGTGACCGGACGGTGAGGGTTCAAAGAGAGGGGAAGTTTCTTGTGTTTCGTTTGAAGTTTTTAAGAATAAGCTTGGGGAAGGGGAAAGAAAAAAATGCGATTTTTTTTTTATAAATTAGTAACGGTTTTTATGAATTAACCGTTACAAAGTTGGACTGTAACGGTTCATAATAAACCGTTACAGATTTTGGACCTATTTAAGCAATTCTGTAACGGTTCTTACATAAAAACCGTTACTAATTTAAAAAAAAAAATGAGTCATATTAACCCGGCTGGACTTAACAAATTTTATAAAATGGATATCCGTTTTAACGATTATTTGGATCCGGATATTACCCGGATCCGGATCAGACTATAATATTAAAACCTATATCCGGATTAATGATAACATTTTTCTAGGCTGGCTCCTTCTCAAACCATCATGTCCATCCAATCTAACCAAATAATTTTAATATTAGCCATTCACTTTTCGTTGAAAATAAAAACAAAATTATAGTGTCCGAGAAGCCCGTCATGTAACGTGACCAGAGGCATGCCAAATATCACGTAATTAAAATACATCGTTATTGGTGAATCTAAGACGTATTGTTGATTCATATGTGTTGTAAGTGGATGTCATGCTATATTTAGGTGCTTTTTGCCAAAATAGATCTTAGTGGTCCCATAAATTCTCCGTGACACATTTAGATAATTTGTAAGGGAGTCGGTTAGATTGCTAACTTAGGTTTTGCCAAATTTGAGAACTATTCACGCTACTAAACCAGTTTTTGTCCTCTGACGCATGTTATCGTCCACAGATTTCGCCTCGTTTGTCCGATTTTAGCGAATTTGGTCATTCCGGATTCGTCTCGAGGTCTAGTTTTTCGTGGAGAGCCGATTTTGAAGAATTGATATTTTCCTGACATGAAATTTGAAGATTACAAACTTCACGAACTTAGGTTTTGCCAAATTTGACAACTATTCACGCTACTAAATCAGTTTTTGTCCTCTGACGCATGTTTTCGTGCACAGATTTCGCCTCGTTTGTCCGATTTTAGCGAATTTGGTCATTCCGGATTCGTCTCGAGGTCTAGTTTTTCATGGAGAGCCGATTTTGAAGAATTCATATTTTCCTGGCCATGAAATTTGAAGATTACAAATTTTACTCGTTAAATTTTGGCAAACCAAAGATTATTTTCTCTCAGCAAGACTTTATATTAAGTACATTTTTTCCTCTGGCATGATAATAATACGAACAATATTAATGTCAGATAATACGTTCTCGTTGAAAATAAAACAAAATTATAATGTCCGAGAATCCCATCTTGTAACGTGACCAGAGGCATGCCAAATATGACGTAACTAAAATTCATCGTTATTGGTGAATCTAAGACGTATTGTTGATTCATATGTGTTGTAAGTGGATGTCATGCTATATTTAGGTGCTTTTTGCCAAAATAGATCTTAGTGGTCCCATAAATTCTCCGTGACACATTTAGATAATTTGTAAGGGAGTTGGTTAGATCGCTAACTTAGATTTTGCTAAATTTGACAACTATTCATGCTACTAAATCAGTTTTTGTCCTCTGACGCTTGTTTTCGTGCACAGATTTCGCCTCGTTTGTCCGATTTTAGCGAATTTGGTCATTCCGGATTCGTCTCGAGGTCTAGTTTTTCATGGAGAGCTGATTTTGAAGAATTGATATTTTCCTGGCCATGAAATTTGAAGATTACAAATTTTACTCGTTAAATTTTGACACACGAAAGATTATTTTCTCTCAGCAAGACTTCATATTAAGTACATTTTTTCCTCTGGCATGATAATAATACGACCAATATTAATGTCAGATAATACGTTCTCGTTGAAAATAAAAACAAAATTATAATGTCAGAGAATCCCGTCTTGTAACGTGACCAGAGGCATGCCAAATATCGCGTAATTAAAATACATCATTGTTGGTAAGTCTAAGACGTATTGTTGATTCATATATGTTGTAAGTGGATGTCATTCTATATTTAGGTGCTTTTTTCCAAAATAGATCTTAGTGGTCCCATAAATTCTCCGTGACACATTTAGATAATTTGTAAGGGAGTTGGTTAGATCGCTAACTTAGGTTTTGCTAAATTTGACAACTATTCACGCTACTAAATCAGTTTTTGTCGTCTGACATATGTTTTCGTGCAAAGATTTCACCTCGTTTGTCCGACTTTAGCGAATTTGGTCATTCCGGATTCGTCTTGAAGTCTAGTTTTACGTGGAGAGCCGGTATTGAAGAATTGAAATTTTCCTGACATGAAATTTGAAGATTACAAACTTCGCGAACTTAGATTTTGCTAAATTTGACAACTATTCACGCTACTAAATCAGTTTTTGTCCTCTGACGCATGTTTTCGTGAACATATTTCACCTCGTTTGTCCGATTTTAGCGAATTTGGTCATTCCGGATTCGTCTCGAGGTCTAGTTTTTCATGGAGAGCCGATTTTGAAGAATTGATATTTTCCTGGCCATGAAATTTGAAGATTACAAACTTTACTCGTTAAATTTTGACACACGAAAGATTATGTTCTCTCAGCAAGACTTCTTATTAAGTACATTTTTTCCTCTGGCATGATAATAATACGACCAACATTAATGTCAGATAATACGTTCTCGTTGAAAATAAAAATAAAATTATAATGTCCGAGAATCCCATCTTGTGACGTGACCAGAGGCATGCCAAATATGACGTAATTAAAATTCATCGTTATTGGTGAATCTAAGACGTATTGTTGATTCATATGTGTTGTAAGTGGATGTCATGCTATATTTAGGTACTTTTTGCCAAAATAGATCTTACTGGTCCCATAAATTCTCCGTGACACATTTCGATAAGTTGTAAGGGAGTTGGTTAGATCGCTAACTTAGATTTTGCCAAATTTGACAACTATTCACGCTACTAAATCAGTTTTTGTCCTCTGACGCATGTTTTCGTGCACAGATTTCGGCTCGTTTGTCCGATTTTAGCGAATTTGGTCATTCGGGATTAGTCTCGAGGTCTAGTTTTCCATGGAGAGCCGCTTTTGAAGAATTGATATTTTCCTGGCCATGAAATTTGAAGAATACAAACTTCACGAGCTTAGGTTTTGCCAAATTTGATAACTATTCACGCTACTAAATCAGTTTTTGTTCTCTGACGCATGTTTTCGTGCACAGATTTCGCCTCGTTTGTCCGATTTTAGCGAATTTGGTCATTCCGGGTTCGTCTCGAGGTCTAGTTTTTCATGGAGAGCCGATTTTCAAGAATTGATATTTTCCTGGCCATGAAATTTGAAGATTACAAATTTTACTCGTTAAATTTTGGCAAACCAAAGATTATTTTCTCTCAGCAAGACTTCATATTAAGTACAAATTTTCCTCTGGCATGATAATAATACGAACAATATTAATGTCAGATAATACGTTCTCGTTGAAAATAAAAATAAAATTATAATGTTCGAGAATCCCATCTTGTAACGTGACCAGAGGCATGCCAAATATGACGTAATTAAATTTCAGCGTTGTTGGTGAATCTAAGACGTATTGTTGATTCATATGTGTTGTAAGTGGATGTCATGCTATATTTAGGTACTTTTTGCCAAAATAGATCTTACTGGTCCCATAAATTCTCCGTGACACATTTAGATAATTTGTAAGGGAGTTGGTTAGATCGCTAACTTAGATTTTGCTAAATTTGACAACTATTCACGCTACTAAATCAGTTTTTGTCCTCTGAAACATGTTTTCGTGCACAGATTTCGGCTCGTTTGTCCGATTTTAGCGAATTTGGTCATTCGGGATTCGTCTCAAGGTCTAGTTATTCATGGAGAGCCGATTTTGAAGAATTGATATTTTCCTGGCCATGAAATTTGAAGATTACAAACTTCACGAACTTAGGTTTTGCCAAATTTGATAACTATTCACGCTACTAAATCAGTTTTTGTTCTCTGACGCATGTTTTCGTGCACAGATTTCGCCTCGTTTGTCCGATTTTAGCGAATTTGGTCATTCGTGATTCGTCTCAAGGTCTAGTTATTCATGGAGAGCCGATTTTGAAGAATTGATATTTTCCTGGCCATGAAATTTGAAGAATACAAACTTCACGAGCTTAGGTTTTGCCAAATTTGATAACTATTCACGCTACTAAATCAGTTTTTGTTCTCTGTAAATCGTGTTAAAACCGTCGTTGAATTTCACACAATTTAACAAAACAATTTATATTTCCCTATTAATCAATTACGAGTATGAGTGGTAATGAGTTTAGGGGTCGAACACAAGGAGAATGGCCTTGAGGTATTACAATTCTTTTCAAAAGTAGGTCTTGTTTTTGTTCAGATGTTGCAGACTATTTTTAGAAGGTTATTGATGAATTGAAATAAATTCGTACACAAATCCTTTGAAAATTCTTGAATAATATTTCCAAATATCCAAAAGTTGCAAATGATATGTCAATGGAAAATAGAGAATGAGATCTTCACAATGCAAGGTGAATCAATTATCACTTTTGTTCATATTTTTTATGTAATTTTCGTTTTAGTCCTCAATTTTCACAATTAGTCAACAGAGTTGTTCAAAAAATCACAGAAAATCGAAAATTACTTCAAAAATCACCAAAAATTAAGAGAAATTAGGAAAGCAAGTTCATATTATGTGGTAAAAATCTCAGATCAAAATGATTGATATTCCAAAAGTTATGGTCAAAACTCAGAACATATGACAGGATTGGACAGAGAATGGTATTAGTTGTCAAAAGAGGGTGGAATTCAAATTTTATCCAAATAACAACTCAATTAAAATTCAGATTAAGAAACTACACTTCAAAATGAATTACTGAGATCTAGATTTTTTATTTATAGGATTTTTCTACTAATTTCTAAAAATCGTAGAAAAACAGTCAGAATCACAAATCAAGAACATGAAATTAAAAAGTCAAGACTTTGCACAGATTTTTTTCTTACAAATTTAACATAAAAGCATTGGGCACATATTATATGAAAGTTGTTCTAAAATATCTAAAGAAACACAAAATATTTTTTTTATGATTTTCTTTGATCAGATCTGAGATCAAACAATTTTTTTACTGAAACTGATAAAAATAAAATGCAGAAAATTGTGTTTTTGAATTAATAGGATAAAAGTAGGGATTTTTAAGGCAATTTGATCAAGAATTGTATCATTAATCACTAAATATTCAGTTTATCAGATTTGGCACAAGTTTGAATTATTTCCAACCAGAAAAATTCAGCAAATAGATCAAAAATTCAGATCAAACACCAATCAACCAACTAGTGTTTGATCTCAATTTTTGAACTAAAAACTTCACTAAATCAAGCAAAAACCTCAACCAAGATTCAAGATGATAAAATGGACTAACATGCATGAAAAATTCAGTTCTAAATGACCTAATTAATTCAACCAAATCGATTAAATCAAGAAAAATCCAGATTTAACAGCATATTAAGAACAGTACCAAATCAGTCAATTTAATTCAAATTAAAGCAAGATTTCAAACAATTCTATCACAAAAAGCCTATCCCTACAAGATTCTACTCACACATGATAAGATCAACCGAAATTAGGCATGTGTTCATCATGTTCTTTTACAAATTTGATCTTGTGATCTAAAATTGAATATAAGAGATTAAATGAAAATTGGATCGAACCGAGACGTGGAAGATCAACCAGAAACTTCCTTGAGCCGATTTGAACCTCCAACTGATGCTTGATTCCAGCCGAACCAATCAATTGCCCTTTTTCACCCAAATCAACCCGAATTGGTGAATTTCACTCAAACTCGAAAATTGAAGCTCGAAAAGCTCTGAGATTCAGTAATGGAGTTACTGAAGCTTTAAGAAGATGATTGGAGAGTAATGTGTTGAAAGAATTTGGAGAATGGAAGAATGATTTTCATGAATGGGTTGATCGGTCGAATTTATAGAGAGGCTGGTCTGGAGAGTGGGGGACAAACCGAGCGATTCCATTGGCTCAGGCAGATCAAGTGGGGTGTACTGAAGATCTGGACGAAATTTCGTTGAATTCGGTTGAGATTTGATCCGGTTTTGGTTGGAAAATATTTTCCTCTGTTTTGGCGGAAGAACGCTCAGATTGAATCTGAGTTTGAATTTCGCGATGTTACGCTGACAAGTGGGCCCATTCGTTGATCTGCTGAGTTAAAACGGGTTGAAACGCGCGTGAAATGAGCCACTCACGGAGTAAGAATTCGCGCTGAAGATTTTTTTCCGATTCTTCTGTGTCGCTGCGAGTTGAAACTTCGATGAAACGAGTCGCATAACGCATGAAACGGGTTGCTCGCATTCCTTCAGATAGGTGCTGAGTTTGAATCACTCTGTTGATCTTTTATGGCGGAATGGGTCGAACGCGCGTGAAACGGGTTGCTCTCGAGCGAGAATGGCGCTGAATCCATTTTGAACGAAGATTGCTTGATTTTCTGTGGATCGCGATCTACAGTCTGTCCTAAAACGAAACTCTGACAGACCAGTGTGAAGTAAATATGGAGTTTGGATCCAATTTTGCATAAATTTCCAGACCCGTTATCGCTTCTTCTTCAACCCGTAACTCGAGTTTTCTCTACTCTTCATTGTAGCTCGTGATTTCACTCTCAACGACTTCCTCTCGTCATCACGAATCTACAGAGCTTTGAAATGCAGAAAATGGTTGAGAGTTCATCGAGTTTTCCTCATTTTTCTCCCGTTTCAGTTCATTTCCGCCATTGATGGCTGTTCGAGCTTAAAGCTCGCTTTTTGAGCAGCGGCAGCTCAATCCAGAGCTCAGGCTTCCTTCCTCACTTCCTTACGATGCTCTGCGTTGCGTTTTATGCGTCAATTCTTCCCTTCATTCATGAATTTCCGCCATTAACCAAACTTAGCGAAAATAACCATCAGAACAAAAAAACCGTGAATCAAAACGAGATTTCAAGTTGTTTTTCTATCGAATTGAGGCTTCAGAATTCATTAAGATGCCCCACTGAAGCTATTCGACTCGTCAAACATCATCACTATGTGGGAAAAATGCGAGAAAACCGATCGAATTCATCATACTGCCGAAATTCCGACCGTTGGATCATCCAGTTTGAAAAGTTCATTGAGGATTTCGTCGAACAGATTACTCAAACACAGATTTCTCAATCGATTCCGCACTATTCAATGAGTTCTTCATACGGTTAGAAAGGGTAGACGATGGAGAAGAGAATGAGATCGGCTTTGGCTCGAATGGATGATGGTGGATGGCACGGCAGATCAACCATGGTTTCGGTCCGTTTTTGGCACCTGTTTTGGCCGAATTCCGGCGATCGCCGGAATTTCCAAGATCGGAGAATGGCACCGGCATGTTCCTCTCGTCATGCTTGAATCCATGGCTGGCCGGTTTGTTCAGTTTTGAGCGAAATTTCGGAATTTGGATGTTGAAGAAGACGGGTTTGACCTAGTCAACCGTTGACTTTGACCATTTTGATTTGATTTTCAATTAGTGATTCTGAGAGTTGTAGAAGGTTTCTGATCACAAGGGTTGTACCATTGGATTCGTCTCGTCGAGCTCTTCGTTTTGATATACCGTTTGACCCATTTCGGAAAAGTTGACTTTTGGTCAATTCAGCGTTTTGGCATTTGGCTTGGTTTGATTTGGTTGTAAAAAGGTTTTTGACTTTTTGTAGAAGTTAGAGGAATTTCTTTGTGGGGTGTTTGAGGTTTTTAGTTTGCCATCTTTGGCCCATTCTTCGCGTTTTGGTCCAATTCTTCATCTTATGGCCTTTTCGCCTGTAAAATCACACAAAAAATGTATTAAGAGGTTTCAACTTATGTTTTATGAATTGTGAGCATTTTTCATACCTTTAATGTGAATTATGAATGAATTTGAGATGATAAAAACCCTAAAAATGTGTATAAAAATACACATTACATTAGCCGACTTTTTTTTGCGTGAAATGAGCAAACAAACGCACGAAACATGAGTTTTTGGTGCAAAAAAAGATTGTGGAGAAATATTTTGTAATGAAAACAAATTTTTGTTTGCATTTGAATAATTTCGTATTTACTATCATTCTTTACGAAGAATCTATCGGAGTTTTATTTGAATGGAGCTAGCAAACAAACGCATGAAAGATAAGTTTTAGGTGAAAAAAAGTATTGTGGAGAAATATTTTAAAATGAAAACAAATTTTTGGTTTGCATTTGAATAATTTAGTATTTACTATCATTCTTTTCGAAAACTCTAGCCGAGTTTTTTTTGCGTGAAACGAGGAACAAATGAACGAAACATGAGTTTTTGGTCAAAACAGAGATTGTGGAGAAATATTTTATAATGAAAACAAATTTTTGTTCGCATTTGAATAATTTCGTATTTACAATTATTCTTTACGAAAAATCTATCCAAGTTTTATTTGAATGAAACGAGCATACAAACGCAGGAAACATAAGTTTTAGGTGAAAAAAAGGATTGTGGAGAAATATTTTAAAATGAAACTAAATTTTGGTTTGCATTTGAAGAATTTAGTATTCACTATCATTCTTTACGAAAAATCTAGCCGGGTTTTTTTTTTTTTTTGCATGAAACGAGCAAATAAACGGGCGAAACATAAGTTTTAGGTGCAAAGATTGTGGTGAAATATTTTAAATTGAACACAAATTTTTGTTTGCATTAGAATAATTTCGATATTTACAATCATGCTTTATGAAAAATCAATCCGATTTTTTTAGCTTGAAATGAGTGAACAAACGCATGAAACATGAGTTTTAGGAGCAACCAAAGATTGTGGAGAAATATTTTAAATTGAACATAAATTTTGATTTGCATTTCAATAATTTTGTATTTATTATCATTCTTTATGAAAAATCTAGCCGAGTTTTTTTTGCGTGAAATGAGCAAACAAACACACGAAACTTGAGTTTTTGGTGCAAACAAAGATCGTGGAAAAATATTTTATAATGAAAACAAATTTTTGTTTGCATTTGAATAATTTCGTATTTACTATCATTCTTTACGAGGAATCTATATGAGTTTTATTTGAATGGAGCTAGCAAACAAACGCATGAAAGATAAGTTTTAGGTGAAAAAAGGATTGTGGAGAAATATTTTAAAATCAGAACAAATTTTGGTTTGCATTTGAATAATTTAGTATTTACTATCATTTTTTATGAAAAATCTAGCCGAGTTTTTTTTGCGTGAAACGAGCAAACAAACGCATGAAAGGTAAGTTTTAGGTGAAAAAAAGCATTGTGGAGAAATATTTCAAAATGAAAATAAATTTTTGTTTGCATTTGAATAATTGTGTATTGACTATCATTCTTTACGAAAGCTCTAGCCGAGTTTTTTTTGCGTGAAACGAGCAAACAAACGCACGAAATATGAGTTTTTGGTCCAAACAAAGATTGTGGAGAAATATTTTAAAATGAAAACAAATTTTTGTTTGCATTTGAATAATTTCGTATTTACAATCATTCTTTACGAAAATTCTATCCAAGTTTTATTTGAACGAAACGAGCATACAAACGCATGAAACATAAGTTTTAGGTGAAAAAAAGGATTGTGGAGAAATATTTTAAAATGAAACTAAATTTTGGTTTGCATTTGAATAATTTAGTATACACTATCATTCTTTACGAAAAATCTAGCCGAGTTTTTTTTTTGCTTGTAACGAGCCAACAAACGCGCGAAACATGAGTTTTAGGTGCGAAGATTGTGGTGAAATATTTTAAATTAAACACAAATTTTTGTTTGCATTAGAATAATTTCGTATTTACAATCATGTTTTATGAAAAATCAATCCGAGTTTTTTAGCATGAAATGAGCGAACAAACGCATGAAACATGAGTTTTAGGAGCAACCAAAGATTGTGGAGAAATATTTTAAATTAAACATAAACTTTGATTTGCATTTCAATAATTTTGTATTTATTATAATTTTTTACGAAAAATTTAGCCGAGTTTTTTTTGCGTGAAATGAGCAAACTAACGCACGAAACTTGAGTTTTTGGTGCAAACAAAGATTTTGGAGAAATATTTTATAATGAAAACAAATTTTTGTTTGCATTTGAATAATTACGTATTTACTATCATTCTTTACGAAGAATCTATCGGAGTTTTATTTGAATGGAGGAAGCAAACAAACGCATGAAAGATAAGTTTTAGGTGAAAAAAAGTATTGTGGAGAAATATTTTAAAATGAAAACAAATTTTTGGTTTGCATTTGAATAATTTAGTATTTACTATCATTCTTTTCGAAAACTCTAGCCGAGTTTTTTTTGCGTGAAACGAGGAACAAATGCACGAAACATGAGTTTTTGGTCAAAACAGAGATTGTGGAGAAATATTTTATAATGAAAACAAATTTTTGTTCGCATTTGAATAATTTCGTATTTACAATTATTCTTTACGAAAAATCTATCCAAGTTTTATTTGAATGAAACGAGCATACAAACGCAGGAAACATAAGTTTTAGGTGAAAAAAAGGATTGTGGAGAAATATTTTAAAATGAAACTAAATTTTGGTTTGCATTTGAAGAATTTAGTATTCACTATCATTCTTTACGAAAAATCTAGCCGGGTTTTTTTTTTTTTTTTCATGAAACGAGCAAATAAACGGGCGAAACATGAGTTTTAGGTGCAAAGATTGTGGTGAAATATTTTAAGTTGAACACAAATTTTTGTTTGCATTAGAATAATTTCGATATTTACAATCATGCTTTATGAAAAATCAATCCGATTTTTTTAGCTTGAAATGAGCGAACAAACGCATGAAACATGAGTTTTAGGAGCAACCAAAGATTGTGGAGAAATATTTTAAATTGAACATAAATTTTGATTTGCATTTCAATAATTTTGTATTTATTATCATTCTTTATGAAAAATCTAGCCGAGTTTTTTTTGCGTGAAATGAGCAAACAAACGCACGAAACTTGAGTTTTTGGTGCAAACAAAGATTGTGGAAAAATATTTTATAATGAAAACAAATTTTTGTTTGCATTTGAATAATTTCGTATTTACTATCTTTCTTTACGAAGAATCTATATGAGTTTTATTTGAATGGAGCTAGCAAACAAACGCATGAAAGATAAGTTTTAGGTGAAAAAAAGGATTGTGGAGAAATATTTTAAAATGAAAACAAGTTTTTATTTGCATTTGAATAATTTAGTATTTACTATCATTCTTTATGAAAAATCTAGCCGAGTTTTTTTTGCGTGAAACGAGCAAACAAACGTATGAAAGGTAAGTTTTAGGTGGAAAAAAGCATTGTAGAGAAATATTTCAAAATGAAAATAAATTTTGGTTTGTATTTGAATAATTGTGTATTTACTATCATTTTTTACGAAAACTCTAGCCGAGTTTTTTTTGCGTGAAACGAGCAACAAATACACGAAATATGAGTTTTTGGTCCAAACAAAGATTGTGGAGAAATATTTTATAATGAAAACAAATTTTTGTTTGCATATGAATAATTTTGTATTTACAATTATTCTTTACGAAAAATCTATCCAACTTTTATTTGAATTAAACGAGCATACAAACGTAGGAAACGTAAGTTTTAGGCGAAAAAAAGGATTGTGGAGAAATATTTTAAAATGAAACTAAATTCTTGTTTGCATTTGAAGAATTTAGTATTCACTATCATTCTTTACGAAAACTCTAGCCGAGTTTTTTTTTTGCACGTAACGAGCAAACAAACGCGCGAAACATGAGTTTTAGGTGCGATGATTGTGGTGAAATATTTTAAATTCAACACAAATTTTTCTTTGCATTGGAATAATTTCGTATTTACAATCATGCTTTATGAAAAATCAATCCGAGTTTTTTAGCTTGAAATGAGCGAACAAACGCATGAAACATGAGTTTTAGGAGCAACAAAAGATTGTGGAGAAATATTTTAAATTGAACATAAATTTTGATTTGCATTTCAATAATTTTCTATTTATTATCATTCTTTCTGAAAAATCTAGCCGAGTTTTTTTTGCGTGAAATGAGCAAACTAACGCACGAAACTTGAGTTTTTGGTGCAAACAAAGATTTTGGAGAAATATTTTATATTGAAAACAAATTTTTGTTTACATTTGAATAATTTCGTATTTACTATCATTCTTTACGAAGAATCTATCGGAGTTTTATTTGAATGGAGCAAGCAAACAAACGCATGAAAGATAAGTTTTAGGTGAAAAAAGGATTGTGGAGAAATATTTTAAAATCAGAACAAATTTTGGTTTGCATTTCAATAATTTAGTATTTACTATCATTTTTTATGAAAAATCTAGCCGAGTTTTTTTTGCGTGAAACGAGCAAACAAACGCATGAAAGGTAAGTTTTAGGTGAAAAAAAGCATTGTGGAGAAATATTTCAAAATGAAAATAAATTTTTATTTGCATTTGAATAATTGTGTATTTACTATCATTCTTTACGAAAGCTCTAGCTGAGTTTTTTTTGCGTGAAACGAGCAAACAAACGCACGAAATATGAGTTTTTGGTCCAAACAAAGATTGTGGAGAAATATTTTAAAAGGAAAACAAATTTTTGTTTGCTTTTGAATAATTTCGTATTTACAATCATTCTTTACGAAAAATCTATCCAAGTTTTATTTGAACGAAACGAGCATACAAACGCATGAAATATAAGTTTTAGGTGAAAAAAAGGATTGTGGAGAAATATTTTAAAATGAAACTAAATTTTGGTTTGCATTTGAATAATTTAGTATACACTATCATTCTTTACGAAAAATCTAGCCGAGTTTTTTTTTTTTGCTTGTAACGAGCCAACAAACGCGCGAAACATGAGTTTTAGGTGCGAAGATTGTGGTGAAATATTTTAAATTGAACACAAATTTTTGTTTGCATTAGAATAATTTCGTATTTACAATCATGCTTTATGAAAAATCAATCCGAGTTTTTTAGCATGAAATGAGCGAACAAACGCATGAAACATGAGTTTTAGGAGCAACCAAAGATTGTGGAGAAATATTTTAAATTGAACATAAACTTTGATTTGCATTTCAATAATTTTGTATTTATTATAATTTTTTACGAAAAATTTAGCCGAGTTTTTTTTGCGTGAAATGAGCAAACTAACGCACGAAACTTGAGTTTTTGGTGCAAACAAAGATTTTGGAGAAATATTTTATAATGAAAACAAATTTTTGTTTGCATTTGAATAATTACGTATTTACTATCATTCTTTACGAAGAATCTATCGGAGTTTTATTTGAATGGAGCAAGCAAAGAAACGCATGAAAGATAAGTTTGAGGTGAAAAAAGTATTGTGGAGAAATATTTTAAAATGAAAACAAATTTTTGGTTTGCATTTGAATAATTTAGTATTTACTATCATTCTTTTCGAAAACTCTAGCCGAGTTTTTTTTTGCGTGAAACGAGGAACAAATGCACGAAACATGAGTTTTTGGTCAAAACAGAGATTGTGGAGAAATATTTTATAATGAAAACAAATTTTTGTTCGCATTTGAATAATTTCGTATTTACAATTATTCTTTACGAAAAATCTATCCAAGTTTTATTTGAATGAAACGAGCATACAAACGCAGGAAACATAAGTTTTAGGTGAAAAAAAGGATTGTGGAGAAATATTTTAAAATGAAACTAAATTTTGGTTTGCATTTGAAGAATTTAGTATTCACTATCATTCTTTATGAAAAATCTAGCCGGGTTTTTTTTTTTTTTTTGCATAAAACGAGCAAATAAACGGGCGAAACATAAGTTTTAGGTGCAAAGATTGTGGTGAAATATTTTAAATTGAACACAAATTTTTTGTTGCATTAGAATAATTTCGATATTTACAATCATGCTTTATGAGAAATCAATCCGATTTTTTTAGCTTGAAATGAGCGAACAAACGCATGAAACATGAGTTTTAGGAGCAACCAAAGATTGTGGAGAAATATTTTAAATTGAACATAAATTTTGATTTGCATTTCAATAATTTTGTATTTATTATCATTCTTTATGAAAAATCTAGCCGAGTTTTTTTTGCGTGAAATGAGCAAACAAACGCACGAAACTTGAGTTTTTGGTGCAAACAAAGATTGTGGAAAAATATTTTATAATGAAAACAAATTTTTGTTTGCATTTGAATAATTTCGTATTTACTATCATTCTTTACGAAGAATCTATATGAGTTTTATTTGAATGGAGCTAGCAAACAAACGCATGAAAGATAAGTTTTAGGTGAAAAAAAGGATTGTGGAGAAATATTTTAAAATGAAAACAAGTTTTTATTTGCATTTGAATAATTTAGTATTTACTATCATTCTTTATGAAAAATCTAGCCGAGTTTTTTTTGCGTGAAACGAGCAAACAAACGTATGAAAGGTAAGTTTTAGGTGAAAAAAAGCATTGTAGAGAAATATTTCAAAATGAAAATAAATTTTGGTTTGCATTTGAATAATTGTGTATTTACTATCATTCTTTACGAAAACTCTAGCCGAGTTTTTTTGCGTGAAACGAGCAACAAATACACGAAACATGAGTTTTTGGTCCAAACAAAGATTGTGGAGAAATATTTTATAATGAAAACAAATTTTTGTTTGCATATGAATAATTTCGTATTTACAATTATTCTTTACGAAAAATCTATCCAACTTTTATTTGAATTAAACGAGCATACAAACGTAGGAAACGTAAATTTTAGGCGAAAAAAAGGATTGTGGAGAAATATTTTAAAATGAAACTAAATTCTGGTTTGCATTTGAAGAATTTAGTATTCACTATCATTCTTTATGAAAACTCTAGCCGAGTTTTTTTTTTGCATGTAACGAGCAAACAAACGCGCGAAACATGAGTTTTAGGTGCGATGATTGTGGTGAAATATTTTAAATTCAACACAAATTTTTCTTTGCATTGGAATAATTTCGTATTTACAATCATGCTTTATGAAAAATCAATCCGAGTTTTTTAGCTTGAAATGAGCGAACAAACGCATGAAACATGAGTTTTAGGAGCAACAAAAGATTGTGGAGAAATATTTTAAATTGAACATAAATATTGATTTGCATTTCAATAATTTTCTATTTATTATCATTCTTTCTGAAAAATCTAGCCGAGTTTTTTTTGCGTGAAATGAGCAAACTAACGCACGAAACTTGAGTTTTTGGTGCAAACAAAGATTTTGGAGAAATATTTTATATTGAAAACAAATTTTTGTTTACATTTGAATAATTTCGTATTTACTATCATTCTTTACGAAGAATCTATCGGAGTTTTATTTGAATGGAGCTAGCAAACAAACGCATGAAAGATAAGTTTTAGGTGAAAAAAGGATTGTGGAGAAATATTTTAAAATCAGAACAAATTTTGGTTTGCATTTCAATAATTTAGTATTTACTATCATTTTTTATGAAAAATCTAGCCGAGTTTTTTTTGCGTGAAACGAGCAAACAAACGCATGAAAGGTAAGTTTTAGGTGAAAAAAAGCATTGTGGAGAAATATTTCAAAATGAAAATAAATTTTTATTTGCATTTGAATAATTGTGTATTTACTATCATTCTTTACGAAAGCTCTAGCCGAGTTTTTTTTGCGTGAATCGAGCAAACAAACGCACGAAATATGAGTTTTTGGTCCAAACAAAGATTGTGGAGAAATATTTTAAAATGAAAACAAATTTTTGTTTGCTTTTGAATAATTTCGTATTTACAATCATTCTTTACGAAAAATCTATCCAAGTTTTATTTGAACGAAACGAGCATACAAACGCATGAAACATAAGTTTTAGGTGAAAAAAAGGATTGTGGAGAAATATTTTAAAATGAAACTAAATTTTGGTTTGCATTTGAATAATTTAGTATACACTATCATTCTTTACGAAAAATCTAGCCGAGTTTTTTTTTTTTTGCTTGTAACGAGCCAACAAACGCGCGAAACATGAGTTTTAGGTGCGAAGATTGTGGTGAAATATTTTAAATTGAACACAAATTTTTGTTTGCATTAGAATAATTTCGTATTTACAATCTTGCTTTATGAAAAATCAATCCGAGTTTTTTAGCATGAAATGAGCGAACAAACACATGAAACATGAGTTTTAGGAGCAACCAAAGATTGTGGAGAAATATTTTAAATTGAACATAAACTTTGATTTGCATTTCAATAATTTTGTATTTATTATAATTTTTTACGAAAAATTTAGCCGAGTTTTTTTTGCGTGAAATGAGCAAACTAACGC
Organism: Juncus inflexus; assembly: GCA_024447665.1. Taxonomy (NCBI): domain Eukaryota; kingdom Viridiplantae; phylum Streptophyta; class Magnoliopsida; order Poales; family Juncaceae; genus Juncus; species Juncus inflexus. The sequence continues at coordinate 7,233,695 of JAJHPC010000006.1, forward strand.
ACGAAACTTGAGTTTTTGGTGCAAACAAAGATTTTGGAGAAATATTTTATAATGAAAACAAATTTTTGTTTGCATTTGAATAATTACGTATTTACTATCATTCTTTACGAAGAATCTATCGGAGTTTTATTTGAATGGAGCAAGCAAACAAACGCATGAAAAATAAGTTTTAGGTGAAAAAAAGTATTGTGGAGAAATATTTTAAAATGAAAACAAATTTTTGGTTTGCATTTGAATAATTTAGTATTTACTATCATTCTTTTCGAAAACTCTAGCCGAGTTTTTTTTGCGTGAAACGAGGAACAAATGCACGAAACATGAGTTTTTGGTCAAAACAGAGATTGTGGAGAAATATTTTATAATGAAAACAAATTTTTGTTCGCATTTGAATAATTTCGTATTTACAATTATTCTTTACGAAAAATCTATCCAAGTTTTATTTGAATGAAACGAGCATAAAAACGCAGGAAACATAAGTTTTAGGTGAAAAAAAGGATTGTGGAGAAATATTTTAAAATGAAACTAAATTTTGGTTTGCATTTGAATAATTTAGTATACACTATCATTCTTTACGAAAAATCTAGCCGGGTTTTTTTTTTTTTTTGCAAAACGAGCAAATAAACGGGCGAAACATGAGTTTTAGGTGCAAAGATTGTGGTGAAATATTTTAAATTGAACACAAATTTTTGTTTGCATTAGAATAATTTCGATATTTACAATCATGCTTTATGAAAAATCAATCCGATTTTTTTAGCTTGAAATGAGTGAACAAACGCATGAAACATGAGTTTTAGGAGCAACCAAAGATTGTGGAGAAATATTTTAAATTGAACATAAATTTTGATTTGCATTTCAATAATTTTGTATTTATAATCACTCTTTACGAAAAATCTAGCCGACTTTTTTTTGCGTGAAATGAGCAAACAAACGCACGAAACATGAGTTTTTGGTGCAAAAAAAGATTGTGGAGAAATATTTTGTAATGAAAACAAATTTTTGTTTGCATTTGAATAATTTCGTATTTACTATCATTCTTTACGAAGAATCTATCGGAGTTTTATTTGATTGGAGCTAGCAAACAAACGCATGAAAGATAAGTTTTAGGTGAAAAAAAGTATTGTGGAGAAATATTTTAAAATGAAAACAAATTTTTGGTTTGCATTTGGATAATTTAGTATTTACTATCATTCTTTTCGAAAACTCTAGCCGAGTTTTTTTTGCGTGAAACGAGGAACAAATGAACGAAACATGAGTTTTTGGTCAAAACAGAGATTGTGGAGAAATATTTTATAATGAAAACAAATTTTTGTTCGCATTTGAATAATTTCGTATTTACAATTATTCTTTACGAAAAATCTATCCAAGTTTTATTTGAATGAAACGAGCATACAAACGCAGGAAACATAAGTTTTAGGTGAAAAAAAGGATTGTGGAGAAATATTTTAAAATGAAACTAAATTTTGGTTTGCATTTGAAGAATTTAGTATTCACTATCATTCTTTACGAAAAATCTAGCCGGGTTTTTTTTTTTTTTGCATGAAACGAGCAAATAAACGGGCGAAACTTGAGTTTTAGGTGCAAAGATTGTGGTGAAATATTTTAAATTGAACACAAATTTTTGTTTGCATTAGAATAATTTCGATATTTACAATCATGCTTTATGAAAAATCAATCCGATTTTTTTAGCTTGAAATGAGCGAACAAACGCATGAAACATGAGTTTTAGGAGCAACCAAAGATTGTGGAGAAATATTTTAAATTGAACATAAATTTTGATTTGCATTTCAATAATTTTGTATTTATTATCATTCTTTATGAAAAATCTAGCCGAGTTTTTTTTGCGTGAAATGAGCAAACAAACACACGAAACTTGAGTTTTTGGTGCAAACAAAGATCGTGGAAAAATATTTTATAATGAAAACAAATTTTTGTTTGCATTTGAATAATTTCGTATTTACTATCATTCTTTACGAGGAATCTATATGAGTTTTATTTGAATGGAGCTAGCAAACAAACGCATGAAAGATAAGTTTTAGGTGAAAAAAAGGATTGTGGAGAAATATTTTAAAATCAGAACAAATTTTGGTTTGCATTTGAATAATTTAGTATTTACTATCATTTTTTATGAAAAATCTAGCCGAGTTTTTTTTGCGTGAAACGAGCAAACAAACGCATGAAAGGTAAGTTTTAGGTGAAAAAAAGCATTGTGGAGAAATATTTCAAAATGAAAATAAATTTTTGTTTGCATTTGAATAATTGTGTATTTACTATCATTCTTTACGAAAACTCTAGCCGAGTTTTTTTTGCGTGAAACGAGCAAACAAACGCACGAAATATGAGTTTTTGGTCCAAACAAAGATTGTGGAGAAATATTTTAAAATGAAAACAAATTTTTGTTTGCATTTGAATAATTTCGTATTTACAATCATTCTTTACGAAAATTCTATCCAAGTTTTATTTGAACGAAACGAGCATACAAACGCATGAAACATAAGTTTTAGGTGAAAAAAAGGATTGTGGAGAAATATTTTAAAATGAAACTAAATTTTGGTTTGCATTTGAATAATTTAGTATACACTATCATTCTTTACGAAAAATCTAGCCGAGTTTTTTTTTTTGCTTGTAACGAGCCAACAAACGCGCGAAACATGAGTTTTAGGTGCGAAGATTGTGGTGAAATATTTTAAATTAAACACAAATTTTTGTTTGCATTAGAATAATTTCGTATTTACAATCATGCTTTATGAAAAATCAATCCGAGTTTTTTAGCATGAAATGAGCGAACAAACGCATGAAACATGAGTTTTAGGAGCAACCAAAGATTGTGGAGAAATATTTTAAATTGAACATAAACTTTGATTTGCATTTCAATAATTTTGTATTTATTATAATTTTTTACGAAAAATTTAGCCGAGTTTTTTTGCGTGAAATGAGCAAACTAACGCACGAAACTTGAGTTTTTGGTGCAAACAAAGATTTTGGAGAAATATTTTATAATGAAAACAAATTTTTGTTTGCATTTGAATAATTACGTATTTACTATTATTCTTTACGAAGAATCTATCGGAGTTTTATTTGAATGGAGGAAGCAAACAAACGCATGAAAGATAAGTTTTAGGTGAAAAAAAGTATTGTGGAGAAATATTTTAAAATGAAAACAAATTTTTGGTTTGCATTTGAATAATTTAGTATTTACTATCATTCTTTTCGAAAACTCTAGCCGAGTTTTTTTTCGTGAAACGAGGAACAAATGCACGAAACATGAGTTTTTGGTCAAAACAGAGATTGTGGAGAAATATTTTATAATGAAAACAAATTTTTGTTCGCATTTGAATAATTTCGTATTTACAATTATTCTTTACGAAAAATCTATCCAAGTTTTATTTGAATGAAACGAGCATACAAACGCAGGAAACATAAGTTTTAGGTGAAAAAAGGATTGTGGAGAAATATTTTAAAATGAAACTAAATTTTGGTTTGCATTTGAAGAATTTAGTATTCACTATCATTCTTTACGAAAAATCTAGCCGGGTTTTTTTTTTTTTTTGCATGAAACGAGCAAATAAACGGGCGAAACATGAGTTTTAGGTGCAAAGATTGTGGTGAAATATTTTAAATTGAACACAAATTTTTGTTTGCATTAGAATAATTTCGATATTTACAATCATGCTTTATGAAAAATCAATCCGATTTTTTTAGCTTGAAATGAGCGAACAAACGCATGAAACATGAGTTTTAGGAGCAACCAAAGATTGTGGAGAAATATTTTAAATTGAACATAAATTTTGATTTGCATTTCAATAATTTTGTATTTATTATCATTCTTTATGAAAAATCTAGCCGAGTTTTTTTTGCGTGAAATGAGCAAACAAACGCACGAAACTTGAGTTTTTGGTGCAAACAAAGATTGTGGAAAAATATTTTATAATGAAAACAAATTTTTGTTTGCATTTGAATAATTTCGTATTTACTATCTTTCTTTACGAAGAATCTATATGAGTTTTATTTGAATGGAGCTAGCAAACAAACGCATGAAAGATAAGTTTTAGGTGAAAAAAAGGATTGTGGAGAAATATTTTAAAATGAAAACAAGTTTTTATTTGCATTTGAATAATTTAGTATTTACTATCATTCTTTATGAAAAATCTAGCCGAGTTTTTTTTGCGTGAAACGAGCAAACAAACGTATGAAAGGTAAGTTTTAGGTGGAAAAAAGCATTGTAGAGAAATATTTCAAAATGAAAATAAATTTTGGTTTGTATTTGAATAATTGTGTATTTACTATCATTCTTTACGAAAACTCTAGCCGAGTTTTTTTTGCGTGAAACGAGCAACAAATACACGAAACATGAGTTTTTGGTCCAAACAAAGATTGTGGAGAAATATTTTATAATGAAAACAAATTTTTGTTTGGATATGAATAATTTCGTATTTACAATTATTCTTTACGAAAAATCTATCCAAGTTTTATTTGAATGAAACGAGCATACAAACGCGGGAAACATAAGTTTTAGCTGAAAAAAAGGATTGTGGAGAAATATTTTAAAATGAAACTAAATTTTGGTTTGCATTTGAAGAATTTAGTATTCACTATCATTCTTTACGAAAAATCTAGCCGGGTTTTTTTTTTTTTCATGAAACGAGCAAACAAACGCGCGAAACATGAGTTTTAGGTGCAAAGATTGTGGTGAAATATTTTAAGTTGAACACAAATTTTTGTTTGCATTAGAATAATTTCGATATTTACAATCATGCTTTATGAAAAATCAATCCGATTTTTTTAGCTTGTAATGAGCGAACAAACGCATGAAACATGAGTTTTAGGAGCAACCAAAGATTGTGGAGAAATATTTTAAATTGAACATAAATTTTGATTTGCATTTCAATAATTTTCTATTTATTATCATTCTTTCTGAAAAATCTAGCCGAGTTTTTTTTGCGTGAAATGAGCAAACTAACGCACGAAACTTGAGTTTTTGGTGCAAACAAAGATTTTGGAGAAATATTTTATATTGAAAACAAATTTTTGCTTACATTTGAATAATTTCGTATTTACTATCATTCTTTACGAAGAATCTATCGGAGTTTTATTTGAATGGAGCAAGCAAACAAACGCATGAAAGATAAGTTTTAGGTGAAAAAAGGATTGTGGAGAAATATTTTAAAATCAGAACAAATTTTGGTTTGCATTTCAATAATTTAGTATTTACTATCATTTTTTATGAAAAATCTAGCCGAGTTTTTTTGTGAAACGAGCAAACAAACGCATGAAAGGTAAGTTTTAGGTGAAAAAAAGCATTGTGGAGAAATATTTCAAAATGAAAATATTTTTTTATTTGCATTTGAATAATTGTGTATTTACTATCATTCTTTACGAAAGCTCTAGCTGAGTTTTTTTTGCGTGAAACGAGCAAACAAACGCACGAAATATGAGTTTTTGGTCCAAACAAAGATTGTGGAGAAATATTTTAAAAGGAAAACAAATTTTTGTTTGCTTTTGAATAATTTCGTATTTACAATCATTCTTTACGAAAAATCTATCCAAGTTTTATTTGAACGAAACGAGCATACAAACGCATGAAATATAAGTTTTAGGTGAAAAAAAGGATTGTGGAGAAATATTTTAAAATGAAACTAAATTTTGGTTTGCATTTGAATAATTTAGTATACACTATCATTCTTTACGAAAAATCTAGCCGAGTTTTTTTTTTTGCTTGTAACGAGCCAACAAACGCGCGAAACATGAGTTTTAGGTGCGAAGATTGTGGTGAAATATTTTAAATTGAACACAAATTTTTGTTTGCATTAGAATAATTTCGTATTTACAATCATGCTTTATGAAAAATCAATCCGAGTTTTTTAGCATGAAATGAGCGAACAAACGCATGAAACATGAGTTTTAGGAGCAACCAAAGATTGTGGAGAAATATTTTAAATTGAACATAAACTTTGATTTGCATTTCAATAATTTTGTATTTATTATAATTTTTTACGAAAAATTTAGCCGAGTTTTTTTGCGTGAAATGAGCAAACTAACGCACGAAACTTGAGTTTTTGGTGCAAACAAAGATTTTGGAGAAATATTTTATAATGAAAACAAATTTTTGTTTGCATTTGAATAATTACGTATTTACTATCATTCTTTACGAAGAATCTATCGGAGTTTTATTTGAATGGAGCAAGCAAAGAAACGCATGAAAGATAAGTTTTAGGTGAAAAAAAGTATTGTGGAGAAATATTTTAAAATGAAAACAAATTTTTGGTTTGCATTTGAATAATTTAGTATTTACTATCATTCTTTTCGAAAACTCTAGCCGAGTTTTTTTTTGCGTGAAACGAGGAACAAATGCACGAAACATGAGTTTTTGGTCAAAACAGAGATTGTGGAGAAATATTTTATAATGAAAACAAATTTTTGTTCGCATTTGAATAATTTCGTATTTACAATTATTCTTTACGAAAAATCTATCCAAGTTTTATTTGAATGAAACGAGCATACAAACGCAGGAAACATAAGTTTTAGGTGAAAAAAAGGATTGTGGAGAAATATTTTAAAATGAAACTAAATTTTGGTTTGCATTTGAAGAATTTAGTATTCACTATCATTCTTTACGAAAAATCTAGCCGGGTTTTTTTTTTTTTTGCATGAAACGAGCAAATAAACGGGCGAAACATGAGTTTTAGGTGCAAAGATTGTGGTGAAATATTTTAAGTTGAACACAAATTTTTGTTTGCATTAGAATAATTTCGATATTTACAATCATGCTTTATGAAAAATCAATCCGATTTTTTTAGCTTGAAATGAGCGAACAAACGCATGAAACATGAGTTTTAGGAGCAACCAAAGATTGTGGAGAAATATTTTAAATTGAACATAAATTTTGATTTGCATTTCAATAATTTTGTATTTATTATCATTCTTTATGAAAAATCTAGCCGAGTTTTTTTGCGTGAAATGAGCAAACAAACGCACGAAACTTGAGTTTTTGGTGCAAACAAAGATTGTGGAAAAATATTTTATAATGAAAACAAATTTTTGTTTGCATTTGAATAATTTCGTATTTACTATCATTCTTTACGAAGAATCTATATGAGTTTTATTTGAATGGAGCTAGCAAACAAACGCATGAAAGATAAGTTTTAGGTGAAAAAAAGGATTGTGGAGAAATATTTTAAAATGAAAACAAGTTTTTATTTGCATTTGAATAATTTAGTATTTACTATCATTCTTTATGAAAAATCTAGCCGAGTTTTTTTGCGTGAAACGAGCAAACAAACGTATGAAAGGTAAGTTTTAGGTGAAAAAAGCATTGTAGAGAAATATTTCAAAATGAAAATAAATTTTGGTTTGCATTTGAATAATTGTGTATTTACTATCATTCTTTACGAAAACTCTAGCCGAGTTTTTTTGCGTGAAACGAGCAACAAATACACGAAACATGAGTTTTTGGTCCAAACAAAGATTGTGGAGAAATATTTTATAATGAAAACAAATTTTTGTTTGCATATGAATAATTTCGTATTTACAATTATTCTTTACGAAAAATCTATCCAACTTTTATTTGAATTAAACGAGCATACAAACGTAGGAAACGTAAATTTTAGGCGAAAAAAAGGATTGTGGAGAAATATTTTAAAATGAAACTAAATTCTGGTTTGCATTTGAAGAATTTAGTATTCACTATCATTCTTTATGAAAACTCTAGCCGAGTTTTTTTTTTGCATGTAACGAGCAAACAAACGCGCGAAACATGAGTTTTAGGTGCGATGATTGTGGTGAAATATTTTAAATTCAACACAAATTTTTCTTTGCATTGGAATAATTTCGTATTTACAATCATGCTTTATGAAAAATCAATCCGAGTTTTTTAGCTTGAAATGAGCGAACAAACGCATGAAACATGAGTTTTAGGAGCAACAAAAGATTGTGGAGAAATATTTTAAATTGAACATAAATATTGATTTGCATTTCAATAATTTTCTATTTATTATCATTCTTTACGAAAAATCTAGCCGAGTTTTTTTTGCGTGAAATGAGCAAACTAACGCACGAAACTTGAGTTTTTGGTGCAAACAAAGATTGTGGAAAAATATTTTATAATGAAAACAAATTTTTGTTTGCATTTGAATAATTTCGTATTTACTATCTTTCTTTACGAAGAATCTATATGAGTTTTATTTGAATGGAGCTAGCAAACAAACGCATGAAAGATAAGTTTTAGGTGAAAAAAAGGATTGTGGAGAAATATTTTAAAATGAAAACAAGTTTTTATTTGCATTTGAATAATTTAGTATTTACTATCATTCTTTATGAAAAATCTAGCCAGTTTTTTTGCGTGAAACGAGCAAACAAACGTATGAAAGGTAAGTTTTAGGTGAAAAAAGCATTGTAGAGAAATATTTCAAAATGAAAATAAATTTTGGTTTGTATTTGAATAATTGTGTATTTACTATCATTCTTTACGAAAACTCTAGCCGAGTTTTTTTTGCGTGAAACGAGCAACAAATACACGAAATATGAGTTTTTGGTCCAAACAAAGATTGTGGAGAAATATTTTATAATGAAAACAAATTTTTGTTTGGATATGAATAATTTCGTATTTACAATTATTCTTTACGAAAAATCTATCCAAGTTTTATTTGAATGAAACGAGCATACAAACGCGGGAAACATAAGTTTTAGGTGAAAAAAAGGATTGTGGAGAAATATTTTAAAATGAAACTAAATTTTGGTTTGCATTTGAAGAATTTAGTATTCACTATCATTCTTTACGAAAAATCTAGCCGGGTTTTTTTTTTTTTGCATGAAACGAGCAAATAAACGGGCGAAACATGAGTTTTAGGTGCAAAGATTGTGGTGAAATATTTTAAATTGAACACAAATTTTTGTTTGCATTAGAATAATTTCGATATTTACAATCATGCTTTATGAAAAATCAATCCGATTTTTTTAGCTTGAAATGAGCGAACAAACGCATGAAACATGAGTTTTAGGAGCAACCAAAGATTGTGGAGAAATATTTTAAATTGAACATAAATTTTGATTTGCATTTCAATAATTTTGTATTTATTATCATTCTTTATGAAAAATCTAGCCGAGTTTTTTTTGCGTGAAATGAGCAAACAAACGCACGAAACTTGAGTTTTTGGTGCAAACAAAGATTGTGGAAAAATATTTTATAATGAAAACAAATTTTTGTTTGCATTTGAATAATTTCGTATTTACTATCTTTCTTTACGAAGAATCTATATGAGTTTTATTTGAATGGAGCTAGCAAACAAACGCATGAAAGATAAGTTTTAGGTGAAAAAAAGGATTGTGGAGAAATATTTTAAAATGAAAACAAGTTTTTATTTGCATTTGAATAATTTAGTATTTACTATCATTCTTTATGAAAAATCTAGCCGAGTTTTTTTTGCGTGAAACGAGCAAACAAACGTATGAAAGGTAAGTTTTAGGTGAAAAAAAGCATTGTAGAGAAATATTTCAAAATGAAAATAAATTTTGGTTTGTATTTGAATAATTGTGTATTTACTATCATTCTTTACGAAAACTCTAGCCGAGTTTTTTTTGCGTGAAACGAGCAACAAATACACGAAATATGAGTTTTTGGTCCAAACAAAGATTGTGGAGAAATATTTTATAATGAAAACAAATTTTTGTTTGCATATGAATAATTTTGTATTTACAATTATTCTTTACGAAAAATCTATCCAACTTTTATTTGAATTAAACGAGCATACAAACGTAGGAAACGTAAGTTTTAGGCGAAAAAAAGGATTGTGGAGAAATATTTTAAAATGAAACTAAATTCTGGTTTGCATTTGAAGAATTTAGTATTCACTATCATTCTTTACGAAAACTCTAGCCGAGTTTTTTTTTGCATGTAACGAGCAAACAAACGCGCGAAACATGAGTTTTAGGTGCGATGATTGTGGTGAAATATTTTAAATTCAACACAAATTTTTCTTTGCATTGGAATAATTTCGTATTTACAATCATGCTTTATGAAAAATCAATCCGAGTTTTTTAGCTTGAAATGAGCGAACAAACGCATGAAACATGAGTTTTAGGAGCAACAAAAGATTGTGGAGAAATATTTTAAATTGAACATAAATTTTGATTTGCATTTCAATAATTTTCTATTTATTATCATTCTTTATGAAAAATCTAGCCGAGTTTTTTTGCGTGAAATGAGCAAACTAACGCACGAAACTTGAGTTTTTGGTGCAAACAAAGATTTTGGAGAAATATTTTATATTGAAAACAAATTTTTGTTTACATTTGAATAATTTCGTATTTACTATCATTCTTTACGAAGAATCTATCGGAGTTTTATTTGAATGGAGCAAGCAAACAAACGCATGAAAGATAAGTTTTAGGTGAAAAAAGGATTGTGGAGAAATATTTTAAAATCGAAAAAAATTTTGGTTTGCATTTCAATAATTTAGTATTTACTATCATTTTTTATGAAAAATCTAGCCGAGTTTTTTTTCGTGAAACGAGCAAACAAACGCATGAAAGGTAAGTTTTAGGTGAAAAAAGCATTGTGGAGAAATATTTCAAAATGAAAATAAATTTTTATTTGCATTTGAATAATTGTGTATTTACTATCATTCTTTACGAAAGCTCTAGCCGAGTTTTTTTGCGTGAAACGAGCAAACAAACGCACGAAATATGAGTTTTTGGTCCAAACAAAGATTGTGGAGAAATATTTTAAAAGGAAAACAAATTTTTGTTTGCTTTTGAATAATTTCGTATTTACAATCATTCTTTACGAAAAATCTATCCAAGTTTTATTTGAACGAAACGAGCATACAAACGCATGAAATCATAAGTTTTAGGTGAAAAAAAGGATTGTGGAGAAATATTTTAAAATGAAACTAAATTTTGGTTTGCATTTGAATAATTTAGTATACACTATCATTCTTTACGAAAAATCTAGCCGAGTTTTTTTTTTTGCTTGTAACGAGCCAACAAACGCGCGAAACATGAGTTTTAGGTGCGAAGATTGTGGTGAAATATTTTAAATTGAACACAAATTTTTGTTTGCATTAGAATAATTTCGTATTTACAATCATGCTTTATGAAAAATCAATCCGAGTTTTTTAGCATGAAATGAGCGAACAAACGCATGAAACATGAGTTTTAGGAGCAACCAAAGATTGTGGAGAAATATTTTAAATTGAACATAAACTTTGATTTGCATTTCAATAATTTTGTATTTATTATAATTTTTTACGAAAAATTTAGCCGAGTTTTTTTTGCGTGAAATGAGCAAACTAACGCACGAAACTTGAGTTTTTGGTGCAAACAAAGATTTTGGAGAAATATTTTATAATGAAAACAAATTTTTGTTTGCATTTGAATAATTACGTATTTACTATCATTCTTTACGAAGAATCTATCGGAGTTTTATTTGAATGGAGCAAGCAAACAAACGCATGAAAGATAAGTTTTAGGTGAAAAAAAGTATTGTGGAGAAATATTTTAAAATGAAAACAAATTTTTGGTTTGCATTTGAATAATTTAGTATTTACTATCATTCTTTTCGAAAACTCTAGCCGAGTTTTTTTTGCGTGAAACGAGGAACAAATGCACGAAACATGAGTTTTTGTTGGAAACAAGGATTGTGGAGAAATATTTTAAAATTAAAACAAATTTTTGTTTGCATTTGAATAATTTCGTATTTACAATCATTCTTTACGAAAAATCTATCCAAGTTTTATTTGAATGAAACGAGCATACAAACGCAGGAAACATAAGTTTTAGGTGAAAAAAAGGATTGTGGAGAAATATTTTAAAATGAAACTAAATTTTGGTTTGCATTTGAAGAATTTAGTATTCACTATCATTCTTTACGAAAAATCTAGCCGGGTTTTTTTTTTTTGCATAAAACGAGCAAATAAACGGGCGAAACATGAGTTTTAGGTGCAAAGATTGTGGTGAAATATTTTAAATTGAACACAAATTTTTGTTTGCATTAGAATAATTTCGATATTTACAATCATGCTTTATGAAAAATCAATCCGATTTTTTTAGCTTGAAATGAGCGAACAAACGCATGAAACATGAGTTTTAGGAGCAACCAAAGATTGTGGAGAAATATTTTAAATTGAACATAAATTTTGATTTGCATTTCAATAATTTTGTATTTATTATCATTCTTTATGAAAAATCTAGCCGAGTTTTTTTTGCGTGAAATGAGCAAACAAACGCACGAAACTTGAGTTTTTGGTGCAAACAAAGATTGTGGAAAAATATTTTATAATGAAAACAAATTTTTGTTTGCATTTGAATAATTTCGTATTTACTATCATTCTTTACGAAGAATCTATATGAGTTTTATTTGAATGGAGCTAGCAAACAAACGCATGAAAGATAAGTTTTAGGTGAAAAAAAGGATTGTGGAGAAATATTTTAAAATGAAAACAAGTTTTTATTTGCATTTGAATAATTTAGTATTTACTATCATTCTTTATGAAAAATCTAGCCGAGTTTTTTTTGCGTGAAACGAGCAAACAAACGTATGAAAGGTAAGTTTTAGGTGAAAAAAAGCATTGTAGAGAAATATTTCAAAATGAAAATAAATTTTGGTTTGCATTTGAATAATTGTGTATTTACTATCATTCTTTACGAAAACTCTAGCCGAGTTTTTTTTGCGTGAAACGAGCAACAAATACACGAAACATGAGTTTTTGGTCCAAACAAAGATTGTGGAGAAATATTTTATAATGAAAACAAATTTTTGTTTGCATATGAATAATTTCGTATTTACAATTATTCTTTACGAAAAATCTATCCAACTTTTATTTGAATTAAACGAGCATACAAACGTAGGAAACGTAAGTTTTAGGCGAAAAAAAGGATTGTGGAGAAATATTTTAAAATGAAACTAAATTCTGGTTTGCATTTGAAGAATTTAGTATTCACTATCATTCTTTATGAAAACTCTAGCCGAGTTTTTTTTTTGCATGTAACGAGCAAACAAACGCGCGAAACATGAGTTTTAGGTGCGATGATTGTGGTGAAATATTTTAAATTCAACACCAATTTTTGTTTGCATTGGAATAATTTCGTATTTACAATCATGCTTTATGAAAAATCAATCCGAGTTTTTTAGCTTGAAATGAGCGAACAAACGCATGAAACATGAGTTTTAGGAGCAACAAAAGATTGTGGAGAAATATTTTAAATTGAACATAAATATTGATTTGCATTTCAATAATTTTCTATTTATTATCATTCTTTCTGAAAAATCTAGCCGAGTTTTTTTTGCGTGAAATGAGCAAACTAACGCACGAAACTTGAGTTTTTGGTGCAAACAAAGATTTTGGAGAAATATTTTATATTGAAAACAAATTTTTGTTTACATTTGAATAATTTCGTATTTACTATCATTCTTTACGAAGAATCTATCGGAGTTTTATTTGAATGGAGCTAG
>JAJHPC010000006.1:7247438-7274734 GCA_024447665.1 Juncus inflexus
ATGAAACATGAGTTTTAGGTGCAACCAAAGATTCTGGAGAAATATTTTAAATTGAACATAAATTTTGATTTGCATTTCAATAATTTTGTAATTCTTATCATTCCTTACGAAAAATCTAGCCGAGTTTTTTTTGCGTGACATTTACAAACAAACGCACGAAACTTGAGTTTTTGGTGCAAACAAAGATAGTGGAGAAATATTTTAAAATGAAAACAAATTTTTGTTTGCATTAGAATAATTTGGTATTTACAATCATGCTTTATGAAAAATCAATTCGAGTTTTTTTTGGATGAAATGAGCGAACAAACGCATGAAACATGAGTTTTAGGTGCAACCAAAGATTCTGGAGAAATATTTTAAATTGAACATAAATTTTGATTTGCATTTCAATAATTTTGTAATTCTTATCATTCTTTACGAAAAATCTAGCCGAGTTTTTTTTTTTTTGGCTGAAATGAACAAACAAACGCACGAATCTTGAGTTTTTGGTGCAAACAAAGATAGTAGAGAAATATTTTAAAATGAAAACAAATTTTTGTTTGCATTTGAATAATTTCGTATTTACTATCATTCTTTACGAAAAATCTATCCGAGTTTTATTTAAATGGAGGTAGCAAACAAACGCATGAAAGATAAGTTTTAGGTGAAAAAAAGGATTGTGGAGAAATATTTTAAAATGAAAATAAATATTGGTTTGCATTTCAATAATTTTGTATTTATTATCATTCTTTACGAAAAATCTAGCCGAGTTATTTTTGCGTGAAATGAACAAACAAACGCACGAAACTTGAGTTTTTGGTGCAAACAAAGATAGTGGAGAAATATTTTAAAATGAAAACAAATTTTTTTTTGCATTTGAATAATTTCGTATTTACTATCATTCTTTACGAAAAATCTATCCGAGTTTTATCTGAATGGAGGTAGCAAACAAACGCATAAAAGATAAGTTTTAGGTGAAAAAAGGATTGTGGAGAAATATTTTAAAATGAAAATAAATATTGGTTTGCATTTCAATAATTTTGTATTTATGATCATTCTTTACGAAAAATCTAGCCGAGTTTTTTTTTTGCGTGAAACGAGCAAACAAACGCACAAAACATGAGTTTTTGTTGGAAACAAGGATTGTGGAGAAATATTTTAAAATTAAAACAAATTTTTGTTTGCATTTGAATAATTTCGTATTTACAATCATTCTTTACGAAAAATCTATCCAAAGTTTTATTGAATGAAACGAGCATACAAACGCATGAAACATAAGTTTTAGGTGAAAAAAAGGATTGTGGAGAAATATTTTAAAATGAAACTAAATTTTGGTTTGCATTTGAATAATTTAGTATTCACTATCATTCTTTACGAAAAATCTAGCCGAGTTTTTTTTTGCGTGAAATGAACAAACAAACGCACGAAACTTGTGTTTTTGGTGCAAACAAAGATAGTGGAGAAATATTTTAAAATGGAAACAAATTTTTGTTTGTATTAGAATAATTTGGTATTTACAATCATGCTTTATGAAAAATCAATCCGAGTTTTTTAGCATGAAATGGGCAAACAAACGCATGAAACATGAGTTTTAGGTGCAACCAAAGATTCTGGAGAAATATTTTAAATTGAACATAAATTTTGTTTAAATAATTTTGATTTGCATTTCAATAATTTTGTAATTCTTATCATTCTTTACGAAAAATCTAGCCGTTTTTTTTGCGTGACATTTACAAACAAACGCACGAAACTTGAGTTTTTGGTGCAAACAAAGATAGTGGAGAAATATTTTAAAATGAAAACAAATTTTTGTTTGCATTAGAATAATTTGGTATTTACAATCATGCTTTATGAAAAATCAATTCGAGTTTTTTTAGCATGAAATGAGCGAACAAACGCATGAAACATGAGTTTTAGGTGCAACCAAAGATTCTGGAGAAATATTTTAAATTGAACATAAATTTTGATTTGCATTTCAATAATTTTGTAATTCTTATCATTCTTTACGAAAAATCTAGCCGAGTTTTTTTTGCGTGAAATGAACAAACAAACGCACGAATCTTGAGTTTTTGGTGCAAACAAAGATAGTGGAGAAATATTTTAAAATGAAAACAAATTTTTGTTTGCATTTGAATAATTTCGTATTTACTATCATTCTTTACGAAAAATCTATCCGAGTTTTATTTGAATGGAGGTAGCAAACAAACGCATGAAAGATAAGTTTTAGGTGAAAAAAAGGATTGTGGAGAAATATTTTAAAATGAAAATAAATATTGGTTTGCATTTCAATAATTTTGTATTTATTATCATTCTTTTACGAAAAATCTAGCCGAGTTATTTTTGCGTGAAATGAACAAACAAACGCACGAAACTTGAGTTTTTGGTGCAAACAAAGATAGTGGAGAAATATTTTAAAATGAAAACAAATTTTTTTTTGCATTTGAATAATTTCGTATTTACTATCATTCTTTACGAAAAATCTATCCGAGTTTTATCTGAATGGAGGTAGCAAACAAACGCATAAAAGATAAGTTTTAGGTGAAAAAAAGGATTGTGGAGAAATATTTTAAAATGAAAATAAATATTGGTTTGCATTTCAATAATTTTGTATTTATGATCATTCTTTACGAAAAATCTAGCCGAGTTTTTTTTGCGTGAAACGTGCAAACAAACGCACAAAACATGAGTTTTTGTTGCAAACAAGGATTGTGGAGAAACATTTTAAAATTAAAACAAATTTTTGTTTGCATTTGAATAATTTCGTATTTACTATCATTCATTACGAAAAATCTATCCGAGTTTTATTGAATGAAACGAGCATACAAACGCATGAAACATAAGTGCTAGGTGAAAAAAAGGATTGTGGAGAAATATTTTAAAATGAAACTAAATTTTGGTTTGCATTTGAATAATTTAGTATTCACTATCATTCTTTACGAAAAATCTAGCCGAGTTTTTTTTGCGTGAAATGAACAAACAAACGCACGAAACTTGTGTTTTTGGTGCAAACAAAGATAGTGGAGAAATATTTTAAAAAATGGAAACAAATTTTTGTTTGTATTAGAATAATTTGGTATTTACAATCATGCTTTATGAAAAATCAATCCGAGTTTTTTTAGCATGAAATGGGCAAACAAACGCATGAAACATGAGTTTTAGGTGCAACCAAAGATTCTGGAGAAATATTTTAAATTGAACATAAATTTTGATTTGCATTTCAATAATTTTGTAATTCTTATCATTCCTTACGAAAAATCTAGCCGAGTTTTTTTGCGTGACATTTACAAACAAACGCACGAAACTTGAGTTTTTGGTGCAAACAAAGATAGTGGAGAAATATTTTAAAATGAAAACAAATTTTTGTTTGCATTAGAATAATTTGGTATTTACAATCATGCTTTATGAAAAATCAATTCGAGTTTTTTTAGCATGAAATGAGCGAACAAACGCATGAAACATGAGTTTTAGGTGCAACCAAAGATTCTGGAGAAATATTTTAAATTGAACATAAATTTTGATTTGCATTTCAATAATTTTGTAATTCTTATCATTCTTTACGAAAAAATCTAGCCCTTTTTTTTTGCGCGAAATGAACAAACAAACGCACGAATCTTGAGTTTTTGGTGCAAACAAAGATAGTAGAGAAATATTTTAAAATGAAAACAAATTTTTGTTTGCATTTGAATAATTTCGTATTTACTATCATTCTTTACGAAAAATCTATCCGAGTTTTATTTGAATGGAGGTAGCAAACAAACGCATGAAAGATAAGTTTTAGGTGAAAAAAAGGATTGTGGAGAAATATTTTTGAATATTTTAAAATGAAAATAAATATTGGTTTGCATTTCAATAATTTTGTATTTATTATCATTCTTTACGAAATATCTAGCCGAGTTTTTTTTGCGTGAAATGAACAAACAAACGCACGAAACTTGAGTTTTTGGTGCAAACAAAGATAGTGGAGAAATATTTTAAAATGAAAACAAATTTTTTTTTGCATTTGAATAATTTCGTATTTACTATCATTCTTTACGAAAAATCTATCCGAGTTTTATTTGAATGGAGGTAGCAAACAAACGCATGAAAGATAAGTTTTAGGTGAAAAAAAGGATTGTGGAGAAATATTTTAAAATGAAAATAAATATTGGTTTGCATTTCAATAATTTTGTATTTATGATCATTCTTTACGAAAAATCTAGCCGAGTTTTTTTTGCGTGAAACGAGCAAACAAACGCACAAAACATGAGTTTTTGTTGCAAACAAGGATTGTGGAGAAACATTTTAAAATTAAAACAAATTTTTGTTTGCATTTGAATAATTTCGTATTTACTATCATTCATTACGAAAAATCTATCCGAGTTTTATTGAATGAAACGAGCATACAAACGCATGAAACATAAGTGCTAGGTGAAAAAAAGGATTGTGGAGAAATATTTTAAAATGAAACTAAATTTTGGTTTGCATTTGAATAATTTAGTATTCACTATCATTCTTTACGAAAAATCTAGCCGAGTTTTTTTTGCGTGAAATGAACAAACAAACGCACGAAACTTGTGTTTTTGGTGCAAACAAAGATAGTGGAGAAATATTTTAAAATGGAAACAAATTTTTGTTTGTATTAGAATAATTTGGTATTTACAATCATGCTTTATGAAAAATCAATCCGAGTTTTTTAGCATGAAATGGGCAAACAAACGCATGAAACATGAGTTTTAGGTGCAACCAAAGATTCTGGAGAAATATTTTAAATTGAACATAAATTTTGATTTGCATTTCAATAATTTTGTAATTCTTATCATTCCTTACGAAAAATCTAGCCGAGTTTTTTTTTTGCGTGACATTTACAAACAAACGCACGAAACTTGAGTTTTTGGTGCAAACAAAGATAGTGGAGAAATATTTTAAAATGAAAACAAATTTTTGTTTGCATTAGAATAATTTGGTATTTACAATCATGCTTTATGAAAAATCAATTCGAGTTTTTTAGCATGAAATGAGCGAACAAACGCATGAAACATGAGTTTTAGGTGCAACCAAAGATTCTGGAGAAATATTTTAAATTGAACATAAATTTTGATTTGCATTTCAATAATTTTGTAATTCTTATCATTCTTTACGAAAAATCTAGCCGTTTTTTTTTTGCGCGAAATGAACAAACAAACGCACGAATCTTGAGTTTTTGGTGCAAACAAAGATAGTAGAGAAATATTTTAAAATGAAAACAAATTTTTGTTTGCATTTGAATAATTTCGTATTTACTATCATTCTTTACGAAAAATCTATCCGAGTTTTATCTCGAATGGAGGTAGCGAACAAACGCATGAAAGATAAGTTTTAGGTGAAAAAAAGGATTGTGGAGAAATATTTTAAAATGAAAATAAATATTGGTTTGCATTTCAATAATTTTGTATTTATTATCATTCTTTACGAAATATCTAGCCGAGTTTTTTTTTGCGTGAAATGAACAAACAAACGCACGAAGCTTGAGTTTTTGGTGCAAACAAAGATAGTGCGAGAAATATTTTAAAATGAAAACAAATTTTTTTTTGCATTTGAATAATTTCGTATTTACTATCATTCTTTACGAAAAATCTATCCGAGTTTTATCGAATGGAGGTAGCAAACAAACGCATAAAAGATAAGTTTTAGGTGAAAAAAAGGATTGTGGAGAAATATTTTAAAATGAAAATAAATATTGGTTTGCATTTCAATAATTTTGTATTTATGATCATTCTTTACGAAAAATCTAGCCGAGTTTTTTTTTGCGTGAAACGAGCAAACAAACGCACAAAACATGAGTTTTTGTTGCAAACAAGGATTGTGGAGAAACATTTTAAAATTAAAACAAATTTTTGTTTGCATTTGAATAATTTCGTATTTACTATCATTCATTACGAAAAATCTATCCGAGTTTTATTGAATGAAACGAGCATACAAACGCATGAAACATAAGTGCTAGGTGAAAAAAAGGATTGTGGAGAAATATTTTAAAATGAAACTAAATTTTGGTTTGCATTTGAATAATTTAGTATTCACTATCATTCTTTACGAAAAATCTAGCCGAGTTTTTTTTTTGCGTGAAATGAACAAACAAACGCACGAAACTTGTGTTTTTGGTGCAAACAAAGATAGTGGAGAAATATTTTAAAATGGAAACAAATTTTTGTTTGTATTAGAATAATTTGGTATTTACAATCATGCTTTATGAAAAATCAATCCGAGTTTTTTTAGCATGAAATGGGCAAACAAACGCATGAAACATGAGTTTTAGGTGCAACCAAAGATTCTGGAGAAATATTTTAAATTGAACATAAATTTTGATTTGCATTTCAATAATTTTGTAATTCTTATCATTCCTTACGAAAAATCTAGCCGAGTTTTTTTTGCGTGACATTTACAAACAAACGCACGAAACTTGAGTTTTTGGTGCAAACAAAGATAGTGGAGAAATATTTTAAAATGAAAACAAATTTTTGTTTGCATTAGAATAATTTGGTATTTACAATCATGCTTTATGAAAAATCAATTCGAGTTTTTTAGCATGAAATGAGCGAACAAACGCATGAAACATGAGTTTTAGGTGCAACCAAAGATTCTGGAGAAATATTTTAAATTGAACATAAATTTTGATTTGCATTTCAATAATTTTGTAATTCTTATCATTCTTTACGAAAAATCTAGCCGAGTTTTTTTTTTTTTTGAACAAACAAACGCACGAATCTTGAGTTTTTGGTGCAAACAAAGATAGTAGAGAAATATTTTAAAATGAAAACAAATTTTTGTTTGCATTTGAATAATTTCGTATTTACTATCATTCTTTACGAAAAATCTATCCGAGTTTTATCTGAATGGAGGTAGCGAACAAACGCATGAAAGATAAGTTTTAGGTGAAAAAAAGGATTGTGGAGAAATATTTTAAAATGAAAATAAATATTGGTTTGCATTTCAATAATTTTGTATTTATTATCATTCTTTACGAAATATCTAGCCGAGTTATTTTTGCGTGAAATGAACAAACAAACGCACGAAGCTTGAGTTTTTGGTGCAAACAAAGATAGTGGAGAAATATTTTAAAATGAAAACAAATTTTTTTTTGCATTTGAATAATTTCGTATTTACTATCATTCTTTACGAAAAATCTATCCGAGTTTTATCTGAATGGAGGTAGCAAACAAACGCATAAAAGATAAGTTTTAGGTGAAAAAAAGGATTGTGGAGAAATATTTTAAAATGAAAATAAATATTGGTTTGCATTTCAATAATTTTGTATTTATGATCATTCTTTACGAAAAATCTAGCCGAGTTTTTTTTTTGCGTGAAACGAGCAAACAAACGCACAAAACATGAGTTTTTGTTGCAAACAAGGATTGTGGAGAAACATTTTAAAATTAAAACAAATTTTTGTTTGCATTTGAATAATTTCGTATTTACTATCATTCATTACGAAAAATCTATCCGAGTTTTATTGAATGAAACGAGCATACAAACGCATGAAACATAAGTGAAAAAAAAAAAAAAGGATTGTGGAGAAATATTTTAAAATGAAACAAAATTTTGGTTTGCATTTGAATAATTTAGTATTCACTTTATCATTCTTTACGAAAAATCTAGCCGAGTTTTTTTTTGCGTGAAATGAACAAACAAACGCACGAAACTTGTGTTTTTGGTGCAAACAAAGATAGTGGAGAAATATTTTAAAATAGAAACAAATTTTTGTTTGTATTAGAATAATTTGGTATTTACAATCATGCTTTATGAAAAATCAATCCGAGTTTTTTAGCATGAAATGGGCAAACAAACGCATGAAACATGAGTTTTAGGTGCAACCAAAGATTCTGGAGAAATATTTTAAATTGAACATAAATTTTGATTTGCATTTCAATAATTTTGTAATTCTTATCATTCCTTACGAAAAATCTAGCCGAGTTTTTTTTTGCGTGACATTTACAAACAAACGCACGAAACTTGAGTTTTTGGTGCAAACAAAGATAGTGGAGAAATATTTTAAAATGAAAACAAATTTTTGTTTGCATTAGAATAATTTGGTATTTACAATCATGCTTTATGAAAAATCAATTCGAGTTTTTTAGCATGAAATGAGCGAACAAACGCATGAAACATGAGTTTTAGGTGCAACCAAAGATTCTGGAGAAATATTTTAAATTGAACATAAATTTTGATTTGCATTTCAATAATTTTGTAATTCTTATCATTCTTTACGAAAAATCTAGCCGAGTTTTTTTTTTTTGCGCGAAATGAACAAACAAACGCACGAATCTTGAGTTTTTGGTGCAAACAAAGATAGTAGAGAAATATTTTAAAATGAAAACAAATTTTTGTTTGCATTTGAATAATTTCGTATTTACTATCATTCTTTACGAAAAATCTATCCGAGTTTTATATCGAATGGAGGTAGCGAACAAACGCATGAAAGATAAGTTTTAGGTGAAAAAAAGGATTGTGGAGAAATATTTTAAAATGAAAATAAATATTGGTTTGCATTTCAATAATTTTGTATTTATTATCATTCTTTACGAAATATCTAGCCGAGTTTTTTTTTTGCGTGAAATGAACAAACAAACGCACGAAGCTTGAGTTTTTGGTGCAAACAAAGATAGTGGCGAAATATTTTAAAATGAAAACAATTTTTTTTTGCATTTGAATAATTTCGTATTTACTATCATTCTTTACGAAAAATCTATCCGAGTTTTATCTGAATGGAGGTAGCAAACAAACGCATAAAAGATAAGTTTTAGGTGAAAAAAAGGATTGTGGAGAAATATTTTAAAATGAAAATAAATATTGGTTTGCATTTCAATAATTTTGTATTTATGATCATTCTTTACGAAAAATCTAGCCGATTTTTTTTGCGTGAAACGAGCAAACAAACGCACAAAACATGAGTTTTTGTTGCAAACAAGGATTGTGGAGAAACATTTTAAAATTAAAACAAATTTTTGTTTGCATTTGAATAATTTCGTATTTACTATCATTCATTACGAAAAATCTATCCGAGTTTTATTGAATGAAACGAGCATACAAACGCATGAAACATAAGTGCTAGGTGAAAAAAAGGATTGTGGAGAAATATTTTAAAATGAAACTAAATTTTGGTTTTTGCATTTGAATAATTTAGTATTCACTATCATTCTTTACGAAAAATCTAGGGGGGTTTTTTTGCGTGAAATGAACAAACAAACGCACGAAACTTGTGTTTTTGGTGCAAACAAAGATAGTGGAGAAATATTTTAAAATAGAAACAAATTTTTGTTTGTATTAGAATAATTTGGTATTTACAATCATGCTTTATGAAAAATCAATCCGAGTTTTTTAGCATGAAATGGGCAAACAAACGCATGAAACATGAGTTTTAGGTGCAACCAAAGATTCTGGAGAAATATTTTAAATTGAACATAAATTTTGATTTGCATTTCAATAATTTTGTAATTCTTATCATTCCTTACGAAAAATCTAGCCGAGTTTTTTTTTTTTTACAAACAAACGCACGAAACTTGAGTTTTTGGTGCAAACAAAGATAGTGGAGAAATATTTTAAAATGAAAACAAATTTTTGTTTGCATTAGAATAATTTGGTATTTACAATCATGCTTTATGAAAAATCAATTCGAGTTTTTTAGCATGAAATGAGCGAACAAACGCATGAAACATGAGTTTTAGGTGCAACCAAAGATTCTGGAGAAATATTTTAAATTGAACATAAATTTTGATTTGCATTTCAATAATTTTGTAATTCTTATCATTCTTTACGAAAAATCTACCCCGTTTTTTTTTGCGCGAAATGAACAAACAAACGCACGAATCTTGAGTTTTTGGTGCAAACAAAGATAGTAGAGAAATATTTTAAAATGAAAACAAATTTTTGTTTGCATTTGAATAATTTCGTATTTACTATCATTCTTTACGAAAAATCTATCCGAGTTTTATCTCGAATGGAGGTAGCGAACAAACGCATGAAAGATAAGTTTTAGGTGAAAAAAAGGATTGTGGAGAAATATTTTAAAATGAAAATAAATATTGGTTTGCATTTCAATAATTTTGTATTTATTATCATTCTTTACGAAATATCTAGCCGAGTTTTTTTTTGCGTGAAATGAACAAACAAACGCACGAAACTTGAGTTTTTGGTGCAAACAAAGATAGTGGAGAAATATTTTAAAATGAAAACAAATTTTTTTTTGCATTTGAATAATTTCGTATTTACTATCATTCTTTACGAAAAATCTATCCGAGTTTTATCTGAATGGAGGTAGCAAACAAACGCATAAAAGATAAGTTTTAGGTGAAAAAAAGGATTGTGGAGAAATATTTTAAAATGAAAATAAATATTGGTTTGCATTTCAATAATTTTGTATTTATGATCATTCTTTACGAAAAATCTAGCCGAGTTTTTTTTTGCGTGAAACGAGCAAACAAACGCACAAAACATGAGTTTTTGTTGCAAACAAGGATTGTGGAGAAACATTTTAAAATTAAAACAAATTTTTGTTTGCATTTGAATAATTTCGTATTTACTATACATTCATTACGAAAAATCTATCCGAGTTTTATTGAATGAAACGAGCATACAAACGCATGAAACATAAGTGCTAGGTGAAAAAAAGGATTGTGGAGAAATATTTTAAAATGAAACTAAATTTTGGTTTGCATTTGAATAATTTAGTATTCACTATCATTCTTTACGAAAAATCTAGCCGAGTTTTTTTTTTGCGTGAAATGAACAAACAAACGCACGAAACTTGTGTTTTTGGTGCAAACAAAGATAGTGGAGAAATATTTTAAAATAGAAACAAATTTTTGTTTGTATTAGAATAATTTGGTATTTACAATCATGCTTTATGAAAAATCAATCCGAGTTTTTTAGCATGAAATGGGCAAACAAACGCATGAAACATGAGTTTTAGGTGCAACCAAAGATTCTGGAGAAATATTTTAAATTGAACATAAATTTTGATTTGCATTTCAATAATTTTGTAATTCTTATCATTCCTTACGAAAAATCTAGCCGAGTTTTTTTTGCGTGACATTTACAAACAAACGCACGAAACTTGAGTTTTTGGTGCAAACAAAGATAGTGGAGAAATATTTTAAAATGAAAACAAATTTTTGTTTGCATTAGAATAATTTGGTATTTACAATCATGCTTTATGAAAAATCAATTCGAGTTTTTTAGCATGAAATGAGCGAACAAACGCATGAAACATGAGTTTTAGGTGCAACCAAAGATTCTGGAGAAATATTTTAAATTGAACATAAATTTTGATTTGCATTTCAATAATTTTGTAATTCTTATCATTCTTTACGAAAAATCTAGCCGAGTTTTTTTTGCGCGAAATGAACAAACAAACGCACGAATCTTGAGTTTTTGGTGCAAACAAAGATAGTAGAGAAATATTTTAAAATGAAAACAAATTTTTGTTTGCATTTGAATAATTTCGTATTTACTATCATTCTTTACGAAAAATCTATCCGAGTTTTATCTGAATGGAGGTAGCGAACAAACGCATGAAAGATAAGTTTTAGGTGAAAAAAAGGATTGTGGAGAAATATTTTAAAATGAAAATAAATATTGGTTTGCATTTCAATAATTTTGTATTTATTATCATTCTTTACGAAATATCTAGCCGAGTTTTTTTTGCGTGAAATGAACAAACAAACGCACGAAGCTTGAGTTTTTGGTGCAAACAAAGATAGTGCAGAAATATTTTAAAATGAAAACAAATTTTTTTTTGCATTTGAATAATTTCGTATTTACTATCATTCTTTACGAAAAATCTATCCGAGTTTTATCTGAATGGAGGTAGCAAACAAACGCATAAAAGATAAGTTTTAGGTGAAAAAAAAGGATTGTGGAGAAATATTTTAAAATGAAAATAAATATTGGTTTGCATTTCAATAATTTTGTATTTATGATCATTCTTTACGAAAAATCTAGTTTTTTTTTGCGTGAAACGAGCAAACAAACGCACAAAACATGAGTTTTTGTTGATGCAAACAAGGATTGTGGAGAAACATTTTAAAATTAAAACAAATTTTTGTTTGCATTTGAATAATTTCGTATTTACTATCATTCATTACGAAAAATCTATCCGAGTTTTATTGAATGAAACGAGCATACAAACGCATGAAACATAAGTGCTAGGTGAAAAAAAGGATTGTGGAGAAATATTTTAAAATGAAACTAAATTTTGGTTTGCATTTGAATAATTTAGTATTCACTATCATTCTTTACGAAAAATCTAGCCGAGTTTTTTTGCGTGAAATGAACAAACAAACGCACGAAACTTGTGTTTTTGGTGCAAACAAAGATAGTGGAGAAATATTTTAAAATAGAAACAAATTTTTGTTTGTATTAGAATAATTTGGTATTTACAATCATGCTTTATGAAAAATCAATCCGAGTTTTTTAGCATGAAATGGGCAAACAAACGCATGAAACATGAGTTTTAGGTGCAACCAAAGATTCTGGAGAAATATTTTAAATTGAACATAAATTTTGATTTGCATTTCAATAATTTTGTAATTCTTATCATTCCTTACGAAAAATCTAGCCGAGTTTTTTTTGCGTGACATTTACAAACAAACGCACGAAACTTGAGTTTTTGGTGCAAACAAAGATAGTGGAGAAATATTTTAAAATGAAAACAAATTTTTGTTTGCATTAGAATAATTTGGTATTTACAATCATGCTTTATGAAAAATCAATTCGAGTTTTTTAGCATGAAATGAGCGAACAAACGCATGAAACATGAGTTTTAGGTGCAACCAAAGATTCTGGAGAAATATTTTAAATTGAACATAAATTTTGATTTTCATTTCAAAAATTTTGTAATTCTTATCATTCTTTACGAAAAATCTAGCCGAGTTTTTTTTTGCGCGAAATGAACAAACAAACGCACGAATCTTGAGTTTTTGGTGCAAACAAAGATAGTAGAGAAATATTTTAAAATGAAAACAAATTTTTGTTTGCATTTGAATAATTTCGTATTTACTATCATTCTTTACGAAAAATCTATCCGAGTTTTATCTGAATGGAGGTAGCGAACAAACGCATGAAAGATAAGTTTTAGGTGAAAAAAAGGATTGTGGAGAAATATTTTAAAATGAAAATAAATATTGGTTTGCATTTCAATAATTTTGTATTTATTATCATTCTTTACGAAATATCTAGCCGAGTTTTTTTTGCGTGAAATGAACAAACAAACGCACGAAGCTTGAGTTTTTGGTGCAAACAAAGATAGTGCAGAAATATTTTAAAATGAAAACAAATTTTTTTTTGCATTTGAATAATTTCGTATTTACTATCATTCTTTACGAAAAATCTATCCGAGTTTTATCTGAATGGAGGTAGCAAACAAACGCATAAAAGATAAGTTTTAGGTGAAAAAAAGGATTGTGGAGAAATATTTTAAAATGAAAATAAATATTGGTTTGCATTTCAATAATTTTGTATTTATGATCATTCTTTACGAAAAATCTAGCCGAGTTTTTTTTGCGTGAAACGAGCAAACAAACGCACAAAACATGAGTTTTTGTTGCAAACAAGGATTGTGGAGAAACATTTTAAAATTAAAACAAATTTTTGTTTGCATTTGAATAATTTCGTATTTACTATCACATTCATTACGAAAAATCTATCCGAGTTTTATTGAATGAAACGAGCATACAAACGCATGAAACATAAGTGCTAGGTGAAAAAAAAGGATTGTGGAGAAATATTTTAAAATGAAACTAAATTTTGGTTTGCATTTGAATAATTTAGTATTCACTATCATTCTTTACGAAAAATCTAGCCGAGTTTTTTTTGCGTGAAATGAACAAACAAACGCACGAAACTTGTGTTTTTGGTGCAAACAAAGATAGTGGAGAAATATTTTAAAATAGAAACAAATTTTTGTTTGTATTAGAATAATTTGGTATTTACAATCATGCTTTATGAAAAATCAATCCGAGTTTTTTAGCATGAAATGGGCAAACAAACGCATGAAACATGAGTTTTAGGTGCAACCAAAGATTCTGGAGAAATATTTTAAATTGAACATAAATTTTGATTTGCATTTCAATAATTTTGTAATTCTTATCATTCCTTACGAAAAATCTAGCCGAGTTTTTTTTTGCGTGACATTTACAAACAAACGCACGAAACTTGAGTTTTTGGTGCAAACAAAGATAGTGGAGAAATATTTTAAAATGAAAACAAATTTTTGTTTGCATTAGAATAATTTGGTATTTACAATCATGCTTTATGAAAAATCAATTCGAGTTTTTTAGCATGAAATGAGCGAACAAACGCATGAAACATGAGTTTTAGGTGCAACCAAAGATTCTGGAGAAATATTTTAAATTGAACATAAATTTTGATTTTCATTTCAAAAATTTTGTAATTCTTATCATTCTTTACGAAAAATCTAGCCGAGTTTTTTTTTGCGCGAAATGAACAAACAAACGCACGAATCTTGAGTTTTTGGTGCAAACAAAGATAGTAGAGAAATATTTTAAAATGAAAACAAATTTTTGTTTGCATTTGAATAATTTCGTATTTACTATCATTCTTTACGAAAAATCTATCCGAGTTTTATCTGAATGGAGGTAGCGAACAAACGCATGAAAGATAAGTTTTAGGTGAAAAAAAGGATTGTGGAGAAATATTTTAAAATGAAAATAAATATTGGTTTGCATTTCAATAATTTTGTATTTATTATCATTCTTTACGAAATATCTAGCCGAGTTTTTTTTTGCGTGAAATGAACAAACAAACGCACGAAGCTTGAGTTTTTGGTGCAAACAAAGATAGTGCAGAAATATTTTAAAATGAAAACAAATTTTTTTTTGCATTTGAATAATTTCGTATTTACTATCATTCTTTACGAAAAATCTATCCGAGTTTTATCTGAATGGAGGTAGCAAACAAACGCATAAAAGATAAGTTTTAGGTGAAAAAAAGGATTGTGGAGAAATATTTTAAAATGAAAATAAATATTGGTTTGCATTTCAATAATTTTGTATTTATGATCATTCTTTACGAAAAATCTAGCCGAGTTTTTTTTGCGTGAAACGAGCAAACAAACGCACAAAACATGAGTTTTTGTTGCAAACAAGGATTGTGGAGAAACATTTTAAAATTAAAACAAATTTTTGTTTGCATTTGAATAATTTCGTATTTACTATCACATTCATTACGAAAAATCTATCCGAGTTTTATTGAATGAAACGAGCATACAAACGCATGAAACATAAGTGCTAGGTGAAAAAAAGGATTGTGGAGAAATATTTTAAAATGAAACTAAATTTTGGTTTGCATTTGAATAATTTAGTATTCACTATCATTCTTTACGAAAAATCTAGCGATTTTTTTTGCGTGAAATGAACAAACAAACGCACGAAACTTGTGTTTTTGGTGCAAACAAAGATAGTGGAGAAATATTTTAAAATAGAAACAAATTTTTGTTTGTATTAGAATAATTTGGTATTTACAATCATGCTTTATGAAAAATCAATCCGAGTTTTTTAGCATGAAATGGGCAAACAAACGCATGAAACATGAGTTTTAGGTGCAACCAAAGATTCTGGAGAAATATTTTAAATTGAACATAAATTTTGATTTGCATTTCAATAATTTTGTAATTCTTATCATTCCTTACGAAAAATCTAGCCGTGTTTTTTTGCGTGACATTTACAAACAAACGCACGAAACTTGAGTTTTTGGTGCAAACAAAGATAGTGGAGAAATATTTTAAAATGAAAACAAATTTTTGTTTGCATTAGAATAATTTGGTATTTACAATCATGCTTTATGAAAAATCAATTCGAGTTTTTTAGCATGAAATGAGCGAACAAACGCATGAAACATGAGTTTTAGGTGCAACCAAAGATTCTGGAGAAATATTTTAAATTGAACATAAATTTTGATTTTCATTTCAAAAATTTTGTAATTCTTATCATTCTTTACGAAAAATCTAGCCGAGTTTTTTTTTGCGCGAAATGAACAAACAAACGCACGAATCTTGAGTTTTTGGTGCAAACAAAGATAGTAGAGAAATATTTTAAAATGAAAACAAATTTTTGTTTGCATTTGAATAATTTCGTATTTACTATCATTCTTTACGAAAAATCTATCCGAGTTTTATCTGAATGGAGGTAGCGAACAAACGCATGAAAGATAAGTTTTAGGTGAAAAAAAGGATTGTGGAGAAATATTTTAAAATGAAAATAAATATTGGTTTGCATTTCAATAATTTTGTATTTATTATCATTCTTTACGAAATATCTAGCCGAGTTTTTTTTTTTTGCGTTGAACAAACAAACGCACGAAGCTTGAGTTTTTGGTGCAAACAAAGATAGTGCAGAAATATTTTAAAATGAAAACAAATTTTTTTTTGCATTTGAATAATTTCGTATTTACTATCATTCTTTACGAAAAATCTATCCGAGTTTTATCTGAATGGAGGTAGCAAACAAACGCATAAAAGATAAGTTTTAGGTGAAAAAAAGGATTGTGGAGAAATATTTTAAAATGAAAATAAATATTGGTTTGCATTTCAATAATTTTGTATTTATGATCATTCTTTACGAAAAATCTAGCCGAGTTTTTTTTGCGTGAAACGAGCAAACAAACGCACAAAACATGAGTTTTTGTTGCAAACAAGGATTGTGGAGAAACATTTTAAAATTAAAACAAATTTTTGTTTGCATTTGAATAATTTCGTATTTACTATCACATTCATTACGAAAAATCTATCCGAGTTTTATTGAATGAAACGAGCATACAAACGCATGAAACATAAGTGCTGGGGGAAAAAAAAGGATTGTGGAGAAATATTTTAAAATGAAACTAAATTTTGGTTTGCATTTGAATAATTTAGTATTCACTATCATTCTTTACGAAAAATCTAGCCGAGTTTTTTTTTTGTGAAATGAACAAACAAACGCACGAAACTTGTGTTTTTGGTGCAAACAAAGATAGTGGAGAAATATTTTAAAATGGAAACAAATTTTTGTTTGTATTAGAATAATTTGGTATTTACAATCATGCTTTATGAAAAATCAATCCGAGTTTTTTAGCATGAAATGGGCAAACAAACGCATGAAACATGAGTTTTAGGTGCAACCAAAGATTCTGGAGAAATATTTTAAATTGAACATAAATTTTGATTTGCATTTCAATAATTTTGTAATTCTTATCATTCCTTACGAAAAATCTAGCCGAGTTTTTTTTTGCGTGACATTTACAAACAAACGCACGAAACTTGAGTTTTTGGTGCAAACAAAGATAGTGGAGAAATATTTTAAAATGAAAACAAATTTTTGTTTGCATTAGAATAATTTGGTATTTACAATCATGCTTTATGAAAAATCAATTCGGTTTTTTAGCATGAAATGAGCGAACAAACGCATGAAACATGAGTTTTAGGTGCAACCAAAGATTCTGGAGAAATATTTTAAATTGAACATAAATTTTGATTTTCATTTCAAAAATTTTGTAATTCTTATCATTCTTTACGAAAAATCTAGCCCTTTTTTTTTTGCGCGAAATGAACAAACAAACGCACGAATCTTGAGTTTTTGGTGCAAACAAAGATAGTAGAGAAATATTTTAAAATGAAAACAAATTTTTGTTTGCATTTGAATAATTTCGTATTTACTATCATTCTTTACGAAAAATCTATCCGAGTTTTATCTCGAATGGAGGTAGCGAACAAACGCATGAAAGATAAGTTTTAGGTGAAAAAAAGGATTGTGGAGAAATATTTTAAAATGAAAATAAATATTGGTTTGCATTTCAATAATTTTGTATTTATTATCATTCTTTACGAAATATCTAGCCGAGTTTTTTTTGCGTGAAATGAACAAACAAACGCACGAAGCTTGAGTTTTGGTGCGCAAACAAAGATAGTGCGAAATATTTTAAAATGAAAACAATTTTTTTTTGCATTTGAATAATTTCGTATTTACTATCATTCTTTACGAAAAATCTATCCGAGTTTTATCTGAATGGAGGTAGCAAACAAACGCATAAAAGATAAGTTTTAGGTGAAAAAAAGGATTGTGGAGAAATATTTTAAAATGAAAATAAATATTGGTTTGCATTTCAATAATTTTGTATTTATGATCATTCTTTACGAAAAATCTAGCCGAGTTTTTTTGCGTGAAACGAGCAAACAAACGCACAAAACATGAGTTTTTGTTGCAAACAAGGATTGTGGAGAAACATTTTAAAATTAAAACAAATTTTTGTTTGCATTTGAATAATTTCGTATTTACTATCACATTCATTACGAAAAATCTATCCGAGTTTTATTGAATGAAACGAGCATACAAACGCATGAAACATAAGTGCTAGGTGAAAAAAAGGATTGTGGAGAAATATTTTAAAATGAAACTAAATTTTGGTTTGCATTTGAATAATTTAGTATTCACTATCATTCTTTACGAAAAATCTAGCCGTTTTTTTTTGCGTGAAATGAACAAACAAACGCACGAAACTTGTGTTTTTGGTGCAAACAAAGATAGTGGAGAAATATTTTAAAATAGAAACAAATTTTTGTTTGTATTAGAATAATTTGGTATTTACAATCATGCTTTATGAAAAATCAATCCGAGTTTTTTAGCATGAAATGGGCAAACAAACGCATGAAACATGAGTTTTAGGTGCAACCAAAGATTCTGGAGAAATATTTTAAATTGAACATAAATTTTGATTTGCATTTCAATAATTTTGTAATTCTTATCATTCCTTACGAAAAATCTAGCCGAGTTTTTTTTGCGTGACATTTACAAACAAACGCACGAAACTTGAGTTTTTGGTGCAAACAAAGATAGTGGAGAAATATTTTAAAATGAAAACAAATTTTTGTTTGCATTAGAATAATTTGGTATTTACAATCATGCTTTATGAAAAATCAATTCGAGTTTTTTAGCATGAAATGAGCGAACAAACGCATGAAACATGAGTTTTAGGTGCAACCAAAGATTCTGGAGAAATATTTTAAATTGAACATAAATTTTGATTTTCATTTCAAAAATTTTGTAATTCTTATCATTCTTTACGAAAAATCTAGCCGAGTTTTTTTTTTTTGCGCGAAATGAACAAACAAACGCACGAATCTTGAGTTTTTGGTGCAAACAAAGATAGTAGAGAAATATTTTAAAATGAAAACAAATTTTTGTTTGCATTTGAATAATTTCGTATTTACTATCATTCTTTACGAAAAATCTATCCGAGTTTTATCTGAATGGAGGTAGCGAACAAACGCATGAAAGATAAGTTTTAGGTGAAAAAAAGGATTGTGGAGAAATATTTTAAAATGAAAATAAATATTGGTTTGCATTTCAATAATTTTGTATTTATTATCATTCTTTACGAAATATCTAGCCGAGTTTTTTTTGCGTGAAATGAACAAACAAACGCACGAAGCTTGAGTTTTTGGTGCAAACAAAGATAGTGCAGAAATATTTTAAAATGAAAAAATTTTTTTTTTTGCATTTGAATAATTTCGTATTTACTATCATTCTTTACGAAAAATCTATCCGATTTTTATTCGAATGGAGGTAGCAAACAAACGCATAAAAGATAAGTTTTAGGTGAAAAAAAGGATTGTGGAGAAATATTTTAAAATGAAAATAAATATTGGTTTGCATTTCAATAATTTTGTATTTATGATCATTCTTTACGAAAAATCTAGCCGAGTTTTTTTTGCGTGAAACGAGCAAACAAACGCACAAAACATGAGTTTTTGTTGCAAACAAGGATTGTGGAGAAACATTTTAAAATTAAAACAAATTTTTGTTTGCATTTGAATAATTTCGTATTTACTATCACATTCATTACGAAAAATCTATCCGAGTTTTATTGAATGAAACGAGCATACAAACGCATGAAACATAAGTGCTAGGTGAAAAAAAGGATTGTGGAGAAATATTTTAAAATGAAACTAAATTTTGGTTTGCATTTGAATAATTTAGTATTCACTATCATTCTTTACGAAAAATCTTTCCCGGTTTTTTTTGCGTGAAATGAACAAACAAACGCACGAAACTTGTGTTTTTGGTGCAAACAAAGATAGTGGAGAAATATTTTAAAATGGAAACAAATTTTTGTTTGTATTAGAATAATTTGGTATTTACAATCATGCTTTATGAAAAATCAATCCGAGTTTTTTAGCATGAAATGGGCAAACAAACGCATGAAACATGAGTTTTAGGTGCAACCAAAGATTCTGGAGAAATATTTTAAATTGAACATAAATTTTGATTTGCATTTCAATAATTTTGTAATTCTTATCATTCCTTACGAAAAATCTAGCCGAGTTTTTTTTTTTTTACAAACAAACGCACGAAACTTGAGTTTTTGGTGCAAACAAAGATAGTGGAGAAATATTTTAAAATGAAAACAAATTTTTGTTTGCATTAGAATAATTTGGTATTTACAATCATGCTTTATGAAAAATCAATTCGAGTTTTTTAGCATGAAATGAGCGAACAAACGCATGAAACATGAGTTTTAGGTGCAACCAAAGATTCTGGAGAAATATTTTAAATTGAACATAAATTTTGATTTTCATTTCAAAAATTTTGTAATTCTTATCATTCTTTACGAAAAATCTAGCCTAGTTTTTTTTTGCGCGAAATGAACAAACAAACGCACGAATCTTGAGTTTTTGGTGCAAACAAAGATAGTAGAGAAATATTTTAAAATGAAAACAAATTTTTGTTTGCATTTGAATAATTTCGTATTTACTATCATTCTTTACGAAAAATCTATCCGAGTTTTATCTCGAATGGAGGTAGCGAACAAACGCATGAAAGATAAGTTTTAGGTGAAAAAAAGGATTGTGGAGAAATATTTTAAAATGAAAATAAATATTGGTTTGCATTTCAATAATTTTGTATTTATTATCATTCTTTACGAAATATCTAGCCGAGTTTTTTTTTTGCGTGAAATGAACAAACAAACGCACGAAGCTTGAGTTTTTGGTGCAAACAAAGATAGTGCAGAAATATTTTAAAATGAAAACAAATTTTTTTTTGCATTTGAATAATTTCGTATTTACTATCATTCTTTACGAAAAATCTATCCGAGTTTTATCTGAATGGAGGTAGCAAACAAACGCATAAAAGATAAGTTTTAGGTGAAAAAAAGGATTGTGGAGAAATATTTTAAAATGAAAATAAATATTGGTTTGCATTTCAATAATTTTGTATTTATGATCATTCTTTACGAAAAATCTAGCCGAGTTTTTTTTTGCGTGAAACGAGCAAACAAACGCACAAAACATGAGTTTTTGTTGCAAACAAGGATTGTGGAGAAACATTTTAAAATTAAAACAAATTTTTGTTTGCATTTGAATAATTTCGTATTTACTATCACATTCATTACGAAAAATCTATCCGAGTTTTATTGAATGAAACGAGCATACAAACGCATGAAACATAAGTGCTGGGGAAAAATAAGGATTGTGGAGAAATATTTTAAAATGAAACTAAATTTTGGTTTGCATTTGAATAATTTAGTATTCACTATCATTCTTTACGAAAAATCTAGCCGAGTTTTTTTTGCGTGAAATGAACAAACAAACGCACGAAACTTGTGTTTTTGGTGCAAACAAAGATAGTGGAGAAATATTTTAAAATAGAAACAAATTTTTGTTTGTATTAGAATAATTTGGTATTTACAATCATGCTTTATGAAAAATCTATCCGAGATTTTTTTTGAATGAAATGAGCAAACAAACGCATGAAACATGAGTTTTAGGTGCAACCAAAGATTCTGGAGAAATATTTTAAATTGAACATAAATTTTGATTTGCATTTCAATAATTTTGTAATTCTTATCATTCCTTACGAAAAATCTAGCCGTTTTTTTTTGCGTGACATTTACAAACAAACGCACGAAACTTGAGTTTTTGGTGCAAACAAAGATAGTGGAGAAATATTTTAAAATGAAAACAAATTTTTGTTTGCATTAGAATAATTTGGTATTTACAATCATGCTTTATGAAAAATCAATTCGGTTTTTTAGCATGAAATGAGCGAACAAACGCATGAAACATGAGTTTTAGGTGCAACCAAAGATTCTGGAGAAATATTTTAAATTGAACATAAATTTTGATTTTCATTTCAATAATTTTGTAATTCTTATCATTCTTTACGAAAAATCTAGCCGAGTTTTTTTTTTGCGCGAAATGAACAAACAAACGCACGAATCTTGAGTTTTTGGTGCAAACAAAGATAGTAGAGAAATATTTTAAAATGAAAACAAATTTTTGTTTGCATTTGAATAATTTCGTATTTACTATCATTCTTTACGAAAAATCTATCCGAGTTTTTTTCATGGATGGAGGTAGCGAACAAACGCATGAAAGATAAGTTTTAGGTGAAAAAAAGGATTGTGGAGAAATATTTTAAAATGAAAATAAATATTGGTTTGCATTTCAATAATTTTGTATTTATTATCATTCTTTACGAAATATCTAGCCGAGTTTTTTTTTTGCGTGAAATGAACAAACAAACGCACGAAGCTTGAGTTTTTGGTGCAAACAAAGATAGTGCAGAAATATTTTAAAATGAAAACAAATTTTTTTTTGCATTTGAATAATTTCGTATTTACTATCATTCTTTACGAAAAATCTATCCGAGTTTTATCTGAATGGAGGTAGCAAACAAACGCATAAAAGATAAGTTTTAGGTGAAAAAAAGGATTGTGGAGAAATATTTTAAAATGAAAATAAATATTGGTTTGCATTTCAATAATTTTGTATTTATGATCATTCTTTACGAAAAATCTAGCCGAGTTTTTTTTGCGTGAAACGAGCAAACAAACGCACAAAACATGAGTTTTTGTTGCAAACAAGGATTGTGGAGAAACATTTTAAAATTAAAACAAATTTTTGTTTGCATTTGAATAATTTCGTATTTACTATCACATTCATTACGAAAAATCTATCCGAGTTTTATTGAATGAAACGAGCATACAAACGCATGAAACATAAGTGCTAGGTGAAAAAAAGGATTGTGGAGAAATATTTTAAAATGAAACTAAATTTTGGTTTGCATTTGAATAATTTAGTATTCACTATCATTCTTTACGAAAAATCTAGCCGAGTTTTTTTTTGCGTGAAATGAACAAACAAACGCACGAAACTTGTGTTTTTGGTGCAAACAAAGATAGTGGAGAAATATTTTAAAATGGAAACAAATTTTTGTTTGTATTAGAATAATTTGGTATTTACAATCATGCTTTATGAAAAATCAATCCGAGTTTTTTAGCATGAAATGGGCAAACAAACGCATGAAACATGAGTTTTAGGTGCAACCAAAGATTCTGGAGAAATATTTTAAATTGAACATAAATTTTGATTTGCATTTCAATAATTTTGTAATTCTTATCATTCCTTACGAAAAATCTAGCCGAGTTTTTTTTTGCGTGACATTTACAAACAAACGCACGAAACTTGAGTTTTTGGTGCAAACAAAGATAGTGGAGAAATATTTTAAAATGAAAACAAATTTTTGTTTGCATTAGAATAATTTGGTATTTACAATCATGCTTTATGAAAAATCAATTCGAGTTTTTTAGCATGAAATGAGCGAACAAACGCATGAAACATGAGTTTTAGGTGCAACCAAAGATTCTGGAGAAATATTTTAAATTGAACATAAATTTTGATTTTCATTTCAAAAATTTTGTAATTCTTATCATTCTTTACGAAAAATCTAGCCGAGTTTTTTTTTTTTGCGCGAAATGAACAAACAAACGCACGAATCTTGAGTTTTTGGTGCAAACAAAGATAGTAGAGAAATATTTTAAAATGAAAACAAATTTTTGTTTGCATTTGAATAATTTCGTATTTACTATCATTCTTTACGAAAAATCTATCCGAGTTTTATCTGAATGGAGGTAGCGAACAAACGCATGAAAGATAAGTTTTAGGTGAAAAAAAGGATTGTGGAGAAATATTTTAAAATGAAAATAAATATTGGTTTGCATTTCAATAATTTTGTATTTATTATCATTCTTTACGTAAATATCTAGCCGAGTTTTTTTTGCGTGAAATGAACAAACAAACGCACGAAGCTTGAGTTTTTGGTGCAAACAAAGATAGTGCAGAAATATTTTAAAATGAAAACAAATTTTTTTTGCATTTGAATAATTTCGTATTTACTATCATTCTTTACGAAAAATCTATCCGAGTTTTATCTGAATGGAGGTAGCAAACAAACGCATAAAAGATAAGTTTTAGGGAAAAAAAGGATTGTGGAGAAATATTTTAAAATGAAAATAAATATTGGTTTGCATTTCAATAATTTTGTATTTATGATCATTCTTTACGAAAAATCTAGCCGTTTTTTTTGCGTGAAACGAGCAAACAAACGCACAAAACATGAGTTTTTGTTGCAAACAAGGATTGTGGAGAAACATTTTAAAATTAAAACAAATTTTTGTTTGCATTTGAATAATTTCGTATTTATTTCACTATCATTCATTACGAAAAATCTATCCGAGTTTTATTGAATGAAACGAGCATACAAACGCATGAAACATAAGTGCTAGGTGAAAAAAAGGATTGTGGAGAAATATTTTAAAATGAAACTAAATTTTGGTTTGCATTTGAAATAATTTAGTATTCACTATCATTCTTTACGAAAAATCTAGCCGAGTTTTTTTTTTTGCGTGAAATGAACAAACAAACGCACGAAACTTGTGTTTTTGGTGCAAACAAAGATAGTGGAGAAATATTTTAAAATAGAAACAAATTTTTGTTTGTATTAGAATAATTTGGTATTTACAATCATGCTTTATGAAAAATCAATCCGAGTTTTTTAGCATGAAATGGGCAAACAAACGCATGAAACATGAGTTTTAGGTGCAACCAAAGATTCCGGAGAAATATTTTAAATTGAACATAAATTTTGATTTGCATTTCAATAATTTTGTAATTCTTATCATTCCTTACGAAAAATCTAGCCCGGTTTTTTTGCGTGACATTTACAAACAAACGCACGAAACTTGAGTTTTTGGTGCAAACAAAGATAGTGGAGAAATATTTTAAAATGAAAACAAATTTTTGTTTGCATTAGAATAATTTGGTATTTACAATCATGCTTTATGAAAAATCAATTCGAGTTTTTTAGCATGAAATGAGCGAACAAACGCATGAAACATGAGTTTTAGGTGCAACCAAAGATTCTGGAGAAATATTTTAAATTGAACATAAATTTTGATTTTCATTTCAAAAATTTTGTAATTCTTATCATTCTTTACGAAAAATCTAGCCGAGTTTTTTTTTGCGCGAAATGAACAAACAAACGCACGAATCTTGAGTTTTTGGTGCAAACAAAGATAGTAGAGAAATATTTTAAAATGAAAACAAATTTTTGTTTGCATTTGAATAATTTCGTATTTACTATCATTCTTTACGAAAAATCTATCCGAGTTTTATCTGAATGGAGGTAGCGAACAAACGCATGAAAGATAAGTTTTAGGTGAAAAAAAGGATTGTGGAGAAATATTTTAAAATGAAAATAAATATTGGTTTGCATTTCAATAATTTTGTATTTATTATCATTCTTTACGAAATATCTAGCCGAGTTTTTTTTTGCGTGAAATGAACAAACAAACGCACGAAGCTTGAGTTTTTGGTGCAAACAAAGATAGTGCAGAAATATTTTAAAATGAAAACAAATTTTTTTTTGCATTTGAATAATTTCGTATTTACTATCATTCTTTACGAAAAATCTATCCGAGTTTTATCTGAATGGAGGTAGCAAACAAACGCATAAAAGATAAGTTTTAGGTGAAAAAAAGGATTGTGGAGAAATATTTTAAAATGAAAATAAATATTGGTTTGCATTTCAATAATTTTGTATTTATGATCATTCTTTACGAAAAATCTAGCCGAGTTTTTTTTGCGTGAAACGAGCAAACAAACGCACAAAACATGAGTTTTTGTTGCAAACAAGGATTGTGGAGAAACATTTTAAAATTAAAACAAATTTTTGTTTGCATTTGAATAATTTCGTATTTACTATCACATTCATTACGAAAAATCTATCCGAGTTTTATTGAATGAAACGAGCATACAAACGCATGAAACATAAGTGCTAGGGGGAAAAAAAGGATTGTGGAGAAATATTTTAAAATGAAACTAAATTTTGGTTTGCATTTGAATAATTTAGTATTCACTATCATTCTTTACGAAAAATCTAGCCGAGTTTTTTTTTGCGTGAAATGAACAAACAAACGCACGAAACTTGTGTTTTTGGTGCAAACAAAGATAGTGGAGAAATATTTTAAAATAGAAACAAATTTTTGTTTGTATTAGAATAATTTGGTATTTACAATCATGCTTTATGAAAAATCAATCCGAGTTTTTTAGCATGAAATGGGCAAACAAACGCATGAAACATGAGTTTTAGGTGCAACCAAAGATTCTGGAGAAATATTTTAAATTGAACATAAATTTTGATTTGCATTTCAATAATTTTGTAATTCTTATCATTCCTTACGAAAAATCTAGCCGAGTTTTTTTTGCGTGACATTTACAAACAAACGCACGAAACTTGAGTTTTTGGTGCAAACAAAGATAGTGGAGAAATATTTTAAAATGAAAACAAATTTTTGTTTGCATTAGAATAATTTGGTATTTACAATCATGCTTTATGAAAAATCAATTCGAGTTTTTTAGCATGAAATGAGCGAACAAACGCATGAAACATGAGTTTTAGGTGCAACCAAAGATTCCGGAGAAATATTTTAAATTGAACATAAATTTTGATTTGCATTTCAATAATTTTGTAATTCTTTTTTATCATTCTTTACGAAAAATCTGCCGAGGTTTTTTTTTTTGCGCGAAATGAACAAACAAACGCACGAATCTTGAGTTTTTGGTGCAAACAAAGATAGTAGAGAAATATTTTAAAATGAAAACAAATTTTTGTTTGCATTTGAATAATTTCGTATTTACTATCATTCTTTACGAAAAATCTATCCGAGTTTTTATCGAATGGAGGTAGCGAACAAACGCATGAAAGATAAGTTTTAGGTGAAAAAAAGGATTGTGGAGAAATATTTTAAAATGAAAATAAATATTGGTTTGCATTTCAATAATTTTGTATTTATTATCATTCTTTACGAAATATCTAGCCGTTTTTTTTTTGCGTGAAATGAACAAACAAACGCACGAAGCTTGAGTTTTTGGTGCAAACAAAGATAGTGCAGAAATATTTTAAAATGAAAACAAATTTTTTTTGCATTTGAATAATTTCGTATTTACTATCATTCTTTACGAAAAATCTATCCGA
>JAJHPC010000006.1:7275034-7300034 GCA_024447665.1 Juncus inflexus
CGTATTGTTGATGCATATGTGTTGTAAGTGGATGTCTTGCTATATTTAGGTGCTTTTTGTCAGAATAGATCTTAGTGCTCCGATAAATTCTCCATGACACAATTAGATAATTTTTAAGGGAGTTGGTTAGATTTCTACGTTAGGTTTTGTGAAATTTTACAACTATTCACGCTACTAAACCAGTTTTTGTCCTCTAACGCATGTTTTCTCGCACAGATTTTAGCTCGTTTCTCCGATTTTAGCGAATTTGGTCATTCCGGAATCATCTCGAGGTCTAGTTTTTCATGGAGGGCCGATTTTGAAGAATTTATATTTTCCTGGCCACGAAATTTGTGGATTACAAACTTTACTCGTTAAATTTTGGCATACTAAATATTATTTTCTCTCGGCAAGACTTCATATTAAGTACATTTTTTCCTCTTGAATGATAATAATATGATCAATATTATTGTTAGATAATACGTTCTCCTGGAAAATAAAAACAAAATAATAATGTCAGCAAATCCCATCTTCTAATGTGATGAGAGGCATGCCAAATATCACTTAATTAAAATACATCATTATTGGTGAATCTAAGACGTATTGTTGATGCATATGTGTGGTAAGTGGATGTGTTGCTATATTTAGGTGCTTTTTGTCAGAATAGATCTTAGTGGTCCCAAAAATTCTCCTTGACACTTTTAGATAATTTGTAAGAGAGTTGGTTAGATCGCTTACTTAGGTTTTGCCAAATTTTACAACTATTCAGGATACTAAACTAGTTTTTGTCCTCTGACGCATGTTTTCGTGCACAGATTTCAGCTCTTTTGTCCGATTTTAGTGAATTTGGTCATTTCGGAATCGTCTCAAGGTCTAGTTTTCCATGGAGAGCCGATTTTGAAAATTTATATTTTCCAGGACACGAAATTTGAGGATTACAAACTTTAGTCGTTAAATTTCGGCGCACTAAATATTATTTTCTCTCGGCAGAACTTCATATTAAGTACATTTATTCCACTTGAATCATAATAATATGATCAATATTAATGTCAGATAATAAGTTCTCCTAGAAAATAAAAACAAATTAATAATCTCAGCAAATCCCATCTTGTAACGTGATGAGAGGCATGCCAAATATCACGTAATTAAAATTCATCATTATTGGTGAATCTAAGACGTATTGTTGATGCATATGTGTTGTAAGTGGATGTCTTGCTATATTTAGGTGCTTTTTGTCAGAATAGATCTTAGTGGTCCGATAAATTCTCCATGACACAATTAGATAATTTTTAAGGGAGTTGGTT
Source organism: Juncus inflexus (assembly GCA_024447665.1). Taxonomy (NCBI): domain Eukaryota; kingdom Viridiplantae; phylum Streptophyta; class Magnoliopsida; order Poales; family Juncaceae; genus Juncus; species Juncus inflexus. The sequence goes on from JAJHPC010000006.1 coordinate 7,276,318, forward strand.
AGATTTCTACGTTAGGTTTTGTGAAATTTTACAACTATTCACGCTACTAAACCAGTTTTTGTCCTCTAACGCATGTTTTCTCGCACAGATTTTAGCTCGTTTCTCTGATTTTAGCGAATTTGGTCATTCCGAATCATCTCGAGATCTAGTTTTTCATGGAGGGCCGATTTTGAAGAATTTATATTTTCCTGGCCACGAAATTTGTGGATTACAAACTTTACTCGTTAAATTTTGGCATACTAAATATTATTTTCTCTCGGCAAGACTTCATATTAAGTACATTTTTTCCTCTTGAATGATAATAATATGATCAATATTATTGTTAGATAATACGTTCTCCTAGAAAATAAAAACAAAATAATAATGTCAGCAAATCCCATCTTCTAATGTGATGAGAGGCATGCCAAATATCACTTAATTAAAATACATCGTTATTGGTGAATCTAAGACGTATTGTTGATGCATATGTGTGGTAAGTGGATGTGTTGCTATATTTAGGTGCTTTTTGTCAAGAATAGATCTTAGTGGTCCCATAAATTCTCCTTGACACTTTTAGATAATTTGTAAGAGAGTTGGTTAGATCGCTTACTTAGGTTTTGCCAAATTTTACAACTATTCACGCTACTAAACTAGTTTTTGTCCTCTGACACATGTTTTCGTGCACAGATTTCAGCTCTTTTGTCCGATTTTAGTGAATTTGGTCATTTCGGAATCGTCTCAAGGTCTAGTTTTCCATGGAGAGCCGATTTTGAAAATTTATATTTTCCAGGACACGAAATTTGAGGATTACAAACTTTAGTCGTTAAATTTCGGCGCACTAAATATTATTTTCTCTCGGCAGAACTTCATATTAAGTACATTTATTCCACTTGAATCATAATAATATGATCAATATTAATGTCAGATAATAAGTTCTCCTAGAAAATAAAAACAAATTAATAATCTCAGTAAATCCCATCTTGTAACGTGATGAGAGGCATGCCAAATATCACGTAATTAAAATTCATCATTATTGGTGAATCTAAGACGTATTGTTGATGCATATGTGTTGTAAGTGGATGTCTTGCTATATTTAGGTGCTTTTTGTCAGAATAGATCTTAGTGGTCCGATAAATTCTCCATGACACAATTAGATAATTTTTAAGGGAGTTGGTTAGATTTCTACGTTAGGTTTTGTGAAATTTTACAACTATTCACGCTACTAAACCAGTTTTTGTCCTCTAACGCATGTTTTCTCGCACAGATTTTAGCTCGTTTCTCCGATTTTAGCGAATTTGGTCATTCCGGAATCATCTCGAGGTCTAGTTTTTCATGGAGGGCCGATTTTGAAGAATTTATATTTTCCTGGCCACGAAATTTGTGGATTACAAACTTTACTCGTTAAATTTTGGCATACTAAATATTATTTTCTCTCGGCAAGACTTCATATTAAGTACATTTTTTCCTCTTGAATGATAATAATATGATCAATATTATTGTTAGATAATACGTTCTCTCGGAAAATAAAAACAAAATAATAATGTCGACAAATCCCATCTTCTAATGTGATGAGAGGCATGCCAAATATCACTTAATTAAAATACATCATTATTGGTGAATCTAAGACGTATTGTTGATGCATATGTGTGGTAAGTGGATGTGTTGCTATATTTAGGTGCTTTTTGTCAGAATAGATCTTAGTGGTCCCAAAAATTCTCCTTGACACTTTTAGATAATTTGTAAGAGAGTTGGTTAGATCGCTTACTTAGGTTTTGCCAAATTTTACAACTATTTAGGATACTAAACTAGTTTTTGTCCTCTGACGCATGTTTTCGTGCACAGATTTCAGCTCTTTTGTCCGATTTTAGTGAATTTGGTCATTTCGGAATCGTCTCAAGGTCTAGTTTTCCATGGAGAGCCGATTTTGAAAATTTATATTTTCCAGGACACGAAATTTGAGGATTACAAACTTTAGTCGTTAAATTTCGGCGCACTAAATATTATTTTCTCTCGGCAGAACTTCATATTAAGTACATTTATTCCACTTGAATCATAATAATATGATCAATATTAATGTCAGATAATAAGTTCTCCTAGAAAATAAAAACAAATTAATAATCTCAGTAAATCCCATCTTGTAACGTGATGAGAGGCATGCCAAATATCACGTAATTAAAATTCATCATTATTGGTGAATCTAAGACGTATTGTTGATGCATATGTGTTGTAAGTGGATGTCTTGCTATATTTAGGTGCTTTTTGTCAGAATAGATCTTAGTGGTCCGATAAATTCTCCATGACACAATTAGATAATTTTTAAGGGAGTTGGTTAGATTTCTACGTTAGGTTTTGTGAAATTTTACAACTATTCACGCTACTAAACCAGTTTTTGTCCTCTAACGCATGTTTTCTCGCACAGATTTTAGCTCGTTTCTCTGATTTTAGCGAATTTGGTCATTCCGGAATCATCTCGAGATCTAGTTTTTCATGGAGGGCCGATTTTGAAGAATTTATATTTTCCTGGCCACGAAATTTGTGGATTACAAACTTTACTCGTTAAATTTTGGCATACTAAATATTATTTTCTCTCGGCAAGACTTCATATTAAGTACATTTTTTCCTCTTGAATGATAATAATATGATCAATATTATTGTTAGATAATACGTTCTCCTAGAAAATAAAAACAAAATAATAATGTCAGCAAATCCCATCTTCTAATGTGATGAGAGGCATGCCAAATATCACTTAATTAAAATACATCGTTATTGGTGAATCTAAGACGTATTGTTGATGCATATGTGTGGTAAGTGGATGTGTTGCTATATTTAGGTGCTTTTTGTCAGAATAGATCTTAGTGGTCCCAAAAATTCTCCTCGACACTTTTAGATAATTTGTAAGAGAGTTGGTTAGATCGCTTACTTAGGTTTTGCCAAATTTTACAACTATTCAGGCTACTAAACTAGTTTTTGTCCTCTGACGCATGTTTTCGTGCACAGATTTCAGCTCTTTTGTCCGATTTTAGTGAATTTGGTCATTTCGGAATCGTCTCAAGGTCTAGTTTTCCATAGAGAGCCGATTTTGAAGAATTTATATTTTCCTGGACACGAAATTTGAGGATTACAAACTTTAGTCGTTAAATTTCGGCACACTAAATATTATTTTCTCTCGGCAGAACTTCATATTAAGTACATTTATTCCACTTGAATCATAATAATATGATCACTATTAATGTCAGATAATAAGTTCTCCTAGAAAATAAAAACAAATTAATAATCTCAGTAAATCCCATCTTGTAACGTGATGAGAGGCATGCCAAATATCACGTAATTAAAATTCATCATTATTGGTGAATCTAAGACGTATTGTTGATGCATATGTGTTGTAAGTGGATGTCTTGCTATATTTAGGTGCTTTTTGTCAGAATAGATCTTAGTGGTCCGATAAATTCTCCATGACACAATTAGATAATTTTTAAGGGAGTTGGTTAGATTTCTACGTTAGGTTTTGTCAAATTTTACAACTATTCACGCTACTAAACCAGTTTTTGTCCTTTAACGCATGTTTTCTCGCACAGATTTTAGCTCGTTTCTCCGATTTTAGCGAATTTGGTCATTCCGGAATCATCTCGAGGTCTAGTTTTTCATGGAGGGCCGATTTTGAAGAATTTATATTTTCCTGGCCACGAAATTTGTGGATTACAAACTTTATTCGTTAAATTTTGGCATACTAAATATTATTTTCTCTCGGCAAGACTTCATATTAAGTACATTTTTTCCTCTTGAATGATAATAATATGATCAATATTATTGTTAGATAATACGTTCTCCTGGAAAATAAAAACAAAATAATAATGTCAGCAAATCCCATCTTCTAATGTGATGAGAGGCATGCCAAATATCACTTAATTAAAATACATCGTTATTGGTGAATCTAAGACGTATTGTTGATGCATATGTGTGGTAAGTGGATGTGTTGCTATATTTAGGTGCTTTTTGTCAGAATAGATCTTAGTGGTCCCATAAATTCTCCTTGACACTTTTAGATAATTTGTAAGAGAGTTGGTTAGATCGCTTACTTAGGTTTTGCCAAAATTTTACAACTATTCACGCTACTAAACTAGTTTTTGTCCTCAGACGCATGTTTTCATGCACAAATTTCAGCTTGTTTGTCCGATTTTAGTGAATTTGGTCATTTTGGAATCGTCTCAAGGTCTAGTTTTCCATGGAGAGCCGATTTTGAAGGATTTATATTTTCCTGGCCACGAAATTTGAGGATTACAAACTTTAGTCGTTAAATTTCGACACACTAAATATTATTTTCTCTCGGCAGAACTTCATTTTAAGTACATTTATTCCACTTGAATCATAATAATATGATCAATATTAATGTCAGATAATAAGTTCTCCTAGAAAATAATAACAAATTAATAATCTCAGTAAATCCCATCTTGTAACGTGATGAGAGGCATGCCAAATATCACGTAATTAAAATTCATCATTATTGGTGAATCTAAGACGTATTGTTGATGCATATGTGTTGTAAGTGGATGTCTTGCTATATTTAGGTGCTTTTTGTCAGAATAGATCTTAGTGGTCCGATAAATTCTCCATGACACATTTAGATAATTTGTAAGGGAGTCGGTTAGATTTCTACGTGAGGTTTTGTCAAATTTTACAACTATTCACGCTACCAAACCAGTTTTTATCCTCTGACGCATGTTTTCATGCACAGATTTCAGCTCGTGTGTCCGATTTTAGCGAATTTGGTCATTACGGAATCGTCTTGAGGTCTAGTTTGTCATGGTGAGACAATTTTGAAGAATTTATATTTCCTGGCCTTGAAATTTGAAGATTACAAACTTTACTCGTTAAATTTCGGCACACAAAATATAATATTCTCTCGGCAAGACTTCATATTAAGTACATTTTTTCCTCTTGAATGATAATAATATGATCAATATTAATGTCAGATAATACGTTCTCCCAGAAAATAAAAACAAAATAATAATGTCAGCAATTCCCATCTTGTAACATGATGAGAGGCATGCCAAATATCACGTAATTAAAATACATCGTTATTGGTGAATCTAAGACGTATTGTTGATGCATATGTGTTGTAAGTGGATGTCTTGCTATATTTAGGTGCTTTTTGTCAGAATAGATCTTAGTGGTCCCATTAATTCTCCATGACACATTTAGATAATTTGTAAGGGAGTTGGTTAGATCGCTAACTTAGGTTTTGCCGAATTTTACAACTATTCACGCTACTAAACCAGTTTTTGTCCTCTAACGCATGTTTTCGTACACAGATTTCACCTCGTTTGACCGATTTTAGCGAATTTGGTCATTCCGGTCTCGTCTCGAGGTCTAGTTTTTCATGGAGAGCCGATTTTGAATAATTGATATTTTCCTGGCCATGAAATTTGAAGATTACAAACTTTACTCGTTAAATTGCGGCACACTAAAGATTATTTTCTCTCAGGATTACTTCATATTAAGTACGTTTTTTCCTCTGGTATGATAATAATATGACCAGTATTGATGTCAGATAGTACGTTCTCCTAGAAAATAAAAACAAAATAATAATCTCAGCAAATCCCATCTTGTAACGTGATGAGAGGCATGCCAAATATAACGTAATTAAAATACATCGTTATTGGTGAATCTAAGACGTACTGTTGATCTATATGTGTTGTAAGTGGATGTCTTGCTATATTTAGGTGCTTTTTTTGTCATAATAGATCTTAGTGGTCCCATAAATTCTCCATGAAACATTTAGATAATTTGGAAGGGAGTTGGTTAGATCGCTAACTTAGGTTTTGCAAATTTTTACAACTATTCACGCTACTAAACCAGTTTTTGTCCTCTGACGCACGTTTTCGTGCACAGATTTCAGCTCGTTTGTCCGATTTTAGCGAATTTGGTCATTCCGGAATCGTCTCGAGGTCTAATTTTTCATTGGGAGACGATTCTGAAGAATTGATATTTTCCTGGCCAGGAAATTTGAAGATTACAAACTTTACTCGTTAAATTTCGGCACACTAAAGATTATTTTCTCTCAGCAAGACTTCATATTAAGTACATTTTTTCCTCCAGAATGATAATAAAATGACCAATATTAATGTCAGATAATACGTTCTCGTAGAAAATAAAAACAAAATAATAAAGTCAGCAAATCCCGTCTTGTAACGTGATGAGAGGCACGCCAAATATCAAGTAATTAAAATACATCGTTATTGGTGAATCTAAGACGTATTGTAGATGCATATGCGTTGTAAGTGGATGCCTTGCTATATTTAGGAGCTTTTTGTCAGAATAGACTTTAGTGGTCCCATAAATTCTCCTTGACACATTTAGATAACTTGTAAGGGAGTTGGTTAGATCGCTAACTTAGGTTTTGCCAAATTTTACAACTATTCATGCTACTAAACCAGTTTTTGTCCTCTGACGCATGTTTTCGTGCACAGATTTCATCTCGTTTGACCGAGTTTAGCGAATTTGGTCATTCCGGAATCGGCTCGAGGTCAAGTTTTTCACGGAGAACCGATTTTGAAGAATTTATATTTTCCTGGCCTTGAAATTTGAAGATTACAAACTTTACTCGTTAAATTTCGGCACACTAAAGATTATTTTCTCTCGGCAAGATTTCATATTACGTACATTTTTTCCTCCGGAATGATAATGAGATGACCAATATTAATGTCAGATAATACGTTCTCCTAGAAAATAAAAACAAAATTATAATGTCAGCAAATTCCGTCTTGTAATGTGATGAGAGGCATGCCAAATATCAAGTAATTAAAATACATCGTTATTGGTGCATATGTGTTGTAAGTGGATGTCTTGCTATATTTAGGTGCTTTTTGTCATAGTAGATCTTAGTGGTCCCATTAATTCTCCTTGACACATTTAGATAATTTGTAAGGGAGTTGGTTAGATCGCTAACTTAGGTTTTGCCAAATTTTACAACTATTCACGCTACTAAACCAGTTTTTGTCCTCTTACGCATGTTTTCGTGCACAGATTTTACCTCGTTTGACCGATTTTAGCGAATTTGGTCATTCCTGAATCCTCTCGAGGTCTAGTTTTTCATGGAGAGCCGATTTTGAAGAATTTATATTTTCCTGGCCATGAAATTTGAAGATTACGAACTTTACTCGTTAAATTTCGGCACACTAAAGATAATTTTCTCTCAGCAAGACTTCATATTAAATACATATTTTCCTCTGGAATGATAATAATATGACCAATATTAATTTCAGATAATACGTTCTCGTAGAAAATAAAAACAAAATAATAATGTCAGCAAATTCCGTCTTGTAATGTGATGAGAGGCCTGCCAAATATCAAGTAATTAAAATACATTGTTATTGGTGCATATGTGTTGTAAGTGGATGTCTTCCTATATTTAGGTGCTTTTTGTCATAATAGATCTTAGTGGACCATAAATTCTCCATGACATATTTAGATAATTTGTAAGGGACTTGGTTAGATCGCTAACTTAGGTTTTGCCAAATTTTACAACTATTCACGCTACTAAACCAGTTTTTGTCCTCTGACGCATGTTTTCGTGCACAGATTTCACCTCGTTTGACCGATTTTAGCGAATTTGGTCATTCCTGAATCGTCTCGAGGTCTAGTTTTTCATGGAGAGCCGATTTTGAAGAATTTATATTTTCCTGGCCATGAGATTTGAAGATTACAAACTTTACTCGTTAAATTTCGGCATACTAAAGATTATTTTCTCTCAGCAAGACTTCATATTAAGTACATTTTTTCCTCTGAAATGATAATAATATGACCAATATTAATATCAGATAATACGTTCTGGCAGAAAATAAAAACAAAATAATAATGTCAGCAAATCCCGTCTTGTAACGTGATGAGAGACATGCCAAATATCAAGTAATTAAAATATATCGTTATTGGTGCATATGTGTTGTAAGTGGATGTCTTGCTATATTTAAGTGCTTTTTGTCATAATAGGTCTTAGTGGTCCCGTAAATTCTCCATGACACATTTAAACAATTTGTAAGGGAGTTGGTTAGATCGCTAACTTAGGTTTTGCCAAATTTTACTACTATTTACGCTACTAAACCGGTTTTTGTCCTCTAACGCACGTTTTCGTGCACATATTTCACCTCGTTTGACCGATTTTAGTGAATTTGGTCATTCCGGTCTCGTCTCGAGGTCTAGTTTTTCCTAAGGAGCCGATTTTGAAGAATTTCTATTTTCCTGGCCATGAAATTTGAAGATTACAAACTTTACTCGTTAAATTTCGGCACACTAAAGATTATTTTCTCTCAGCAAGACTTCATATTAAATACATATTTTCCTCTTGAATGATAATATTATGACCAATATTAATGTCAGAAAATACGTTCTCGTAGGAAATAAAAACAAAAAAATAATGTCAGCAAATTCCGTCTTGTATTGTGATGAGAGGCATGCCAAATATCCAGTAATTAAAATGCATCGTTATTGGTGCATATGTGTTGTAAGTGGATCTCTTGCTATATTTAGGAGCTTTTCGTCATAATAGATCTTAGTGGTCCCATAAATTCTCCATGACACATTTAGATAATTTGTAAGGGAGTTGGTTATATCGCTAACTTAGGTTTTGCCAAATTTTAAAACTATTCACGCCACTAAATCAGTTATTGTCCTCTGACGCATGTTTTCGTGCACAGATTTCACCTCGTTTGACCGATTTTAGCGAATTTGGTTATTCCGGAATAGTCTCGAGGTCTAGTTTTCATGATGAGCCGATTTTGAAGAATTTCTATTTTCCTGGTCATGAAATTTGAAGATTACAAACTTTACTCGTCCATGAAAAATGTAATGTGATGATGGGCATGCCAAATATCAAGTAATTAAAATACATCATTATTGGAGCATATGTGTTGTAAGTGGATGTCTTGCTATATTTAGGTGCTTTTTTTCATAATAGATCTTAGTGGTCCCATAAATTCTCCATGACACATTTAGATAATTTGTAAGGGAGTTGGTTAGATCGCAAACTTAGGTTTTGCCAAATTTTACAACTATTCACGCTACTAAACCAGTTTTTGTCCTCTTACGCATGTTTTCGTGCACATATTTCACCTCGTTTGACCGATTTTAGCGAATTTGGTCATTCCTGAATCGTCTCGAGGTCTAGTTTTTCATGGAGAGCCTATTTTGAAGAATTTATATTTTCCTGGCCATGAAATTTGAAGATTACAAACATTACTCGTTAAATTTCGGCACACTAAAGATAATTTTCTCTCAGCAAGACTTCATATTAAATACATATTTTCCACCGGAATGATAATAATATGACCAATATTAATTTCAGATAATATGTTCTCGTAGAAAATAAAAACAAAATAATAATGTCAGCAAATTCCGTCTTGTAATGTGATGAGAGGCATGCCAAATATCAAGTAATTAAAATACATCTTTATTGATGCGTATGTGTTGTAAGTGGATGTCTTGCTATATTTAGGTGCTTTTTGTCATAATAGATCTTAGTGGCCCCAAAAATTCTCCATGACACATTTAGATAATTTGTAAGGGTGTTGGTTAGATCGCTAACTTAGGTTTTGCCAAATTTTACAACTATTCACGCCACTAAACCAGTTTTTGTCCTCTGACGCATGTTTTCGTGCACAGATTTCACCTCGTTTGACCGATTTTAGTGAATTTGGTCATTCCTGAATCGTCTCGAGGTCTAGTTTTTCATGGAGAGCCGGTTTTGAAGAATTTATGTTTTCCTGGCCATGAGATTTGAAGATTACAAACTTTACTCGTTAAATTTCGACACACTAAAGATTATTTTCTCTCAGCAAGACTTCATATTAAGTACATTTTTTCCTCTCAAATGATAATAATATGACCAATATTAATGTCAGATAATACTTTCTCGTAGAAAATAAAAACAAAATAATAATGTCAGCAAATCCCGTCTTGTAACGTGATGAGAGGCATGCCAAATATCAAGTAATTAAAATATATGGTTATTGGTGCATATGTGTTGTAAGTGGATGTCTTGCTATATTTAGGTGCTTTTTGTCATAATAGATCTTAGTGGTCCCGTAAATTCTCCATGATACATTTAGATAATTTGTAAGGGAGTTGGTTAGATCGCTAACTTAGGTTTTGCCAAATTTTACTACTATTTACGCTACTAAACCGGTTTTTGTCCTCTGACGCACAATTTCGTGCACATACTTCACGTCGTTTGACCGATTTTAGCGAATTTGGTCATTCCGAAATCGTCTCGAGGTCTAGTTTTTCATGAGGAGCCGATTTTGAAGATTTTCTATTTTCCTGGCCATGAAATTTGAAGATTACAAACTTTACTCGTCCATGAAAAATGTAATGTGATGAGAGGTGTGCCAAATATCAAGTAATTAAAATACATTGTTATTGGTGCGTATGTGTTGTAAGTGGATGTCTTGCTATATTTAGGTGTTTTTTGTCATAATAGATCTGAGTGGTCCATTAAATTCTCCATGACACATTTAGATAATTTGTAAGGGAGTTGGTTAGATCGCTAACTTAGGTTTTGCCAATTTTTACAACTATTCACGCTACTAAACCAGTTTTTGTCCTCTAACGCACGTTTTCGTGCACTGATTTCGGCTTGTTTGTCCGATTTTAGCGAATTTGGTCATTCCGGAATCGTCTCGAGGTCTAGTTTTTCATGGAGAGCCGATTTTGAAGAATTTCTATTTTCCTGGCCATGAAAATTGAAGATTACAAACTTTACTCGTTAAATTTTGGCACACTAAAGATTATTTTCTCTCAGCAGGACTTCATATTAAGTACATTTTTTCCTCCGGAATGATAATAATATTACCAATATTAATGTCAGATAATACGTTCTCGTAGAAAATAAAAACAAAATAATAATGTCAGCAAATCTCGTCTTGTAACGCGATTAGAGGCATGCTAAATATCAAGTAATTAAAATATATCGTTATTGGTGCATATGTGTTGTAAGTGGATGTCTTGCTATATTTAGGAGCTTTTTGTCATAATAGATCTTAGTGGTCCCATAAATTCTATATGACACATTTAGATAATTTGTAAGGGAGTTGGTTAGATCGCTAACTTAGGTTTCGCCAAATTTTACAACAATTCACGCTACTAAACCAGTTTTTGTCCTCTGACGCATGTTTTTGTGCACATATTTCGCCTCGTTTGACCGATTTTAGCGAATTTGGTCATTACTGAATCCTCTCGAGGTCTAGTTTTTCATGGAGAGCCGATTTTGAAGAATTTCTAATTTCCTGGCCATGAAATTTGTAGATTATAAACTTTACTCGTTAAATTTCGGCACACTAAAGATTATTTTCTCTCAGCAAGACTTCATATTAAATACATATTTTCCTCTAGAATGATAATAATATGACCTATATTAATGTCAGATAATACGTACTCGTTGAAAATAAAAATAAAATAATAATGTCAGCAAATTCCGTCTTGTAATGTGATGAGAGGCATGCCAAATATCAAGTAATTAAAATACATCATTATTGGTGCATATGTGTTGTAAGTGGATGTCTTGTTATATTTAGGTGCTTTTTGTCATAATAGATCTTAGTGGTCCCAAAAATTCTCCATGAGACATTTAGATAATTCGTAAGGGAGTTGGTTAGATCGCTAACTTAGGTTTTGCCAACTTTTACAACTATTCACGCTACTAAACCAGTTTTTGTCCTCTGACGCATGTTTTCGTGCACAGATTTCACCTCGTTTGACCGATTTTAGCGAATTTGGTCATTCCGAAATCGTCTCGAGGTTGAGTTTTTCATGGAGAGCCGATTTTGAAGAATTTCTATTTTCCTGGCCATGAAATTTAAAGATTACAAACTTTATTCTCTAAATTTCGGCACACTAAAGATTATTTTCTCTCAGCAAGACTTGATATTAAGTACATTTTTTCCTCTGTAATGATAATAATATGACCAATATTAATGTCAGATAATACGTTCTCGTAGAAAATAAAAACAAAATAATAATGTCAGCAAATCCCGTCTTGTAACGTGATGAGAGGCATGCCAAATATCAAGTAATTAAAATACATCATTATTGGTGAATCTAAGATGTATTGTTGATGCATATGTGTTGTAAGTGGATGTGTTGCTATATTTAGGTGCTTCTTGTCAGAATAGATCTTGGTGTTCCCATAAATTCTCCTTGACACATTTAGATAATTTGTAAGGGAGTTGGTTGGATCGCTAACTTAGGTTTTGCCAATTTTTACAACTATTCACGCTACTAAAACAGTTTTTATCCTCTAACGCACGTTTTCGTGCACATATTTCAACTCGTTTGTCCGATTTTAGCGAATTTGGTCATTCTGGAATCGTCTTGAGGTCTAGTGTTTCATGGAGAGCCGATTTTGAAGAATTTATAGTTTCCTGGACATAAAATTTGAAGATTAAAAACTTTACTCGTAAAATTTCGGCACACTAAAGATTATTTCTCTCAGCAAGACTTCATATTAATTATATTTTTTCCTCTGCAATGATAATAATATGACCAATATTAATGTCAGATAATACGTTCTCGTAGAAAATAAAAACAAAATAATAATGTAAGCAAATCCCGTCTTGTAACGTGATGAGAGGCATGCCAAATATCAAGTAATTAAAATACATCGTTATTGGTGCATATGTGTTGTAAGTGGATGTGTTGCTATATTTAGGTGCTTTTTGTCATAATAGATCTTAGTGGTCCCATAAATTCTCGATGACACATTTATATAATTTTTACGGGAGTTGGTTAGATCGCTAACTTAGGTTTTGCCAAATTTTACAATTATTCACGCTCCTAAACCAGTTTTTGTTTTTTGACGCATGTTTTTGTGCACAGATTTCACCTCGTTTTACTTATTTTAGCGAATTTGGTCATTCCGGAATCGTCTCGTGGTCTAGTTTTGATGGAGAGCCGATTTTGAAGAATTTATATTTTTCTGGCCTTGAAATTTGAAGATTACAAACTTTACTCGTAAAATTTCGGCACACTAAAGACTATTTTCTCTCAGCAAGACTTGATATTAAGTACATTTTTTCCTTTGGAATGATAATAATATGACCAATATTAAAGTCAGATAATACGTTGTCGTAGAATATAAAAACAAAATAATAATGTCAGTAAATCCCGTATTGTAACGTGATGAGAGGCATGCCAAATATCAAGTAATTAAAATACATCATTATTGGTGAATCTAAGACGTATTGTTGATGCATATGTGTTGTAAGTGGATGTCTTGCTATATTTATGTGCTTTTAGTCAGAATAGATCTTAGTGGACCCATAAATTCTCCATGACACATTTAGATAATTTGTAAGGGAGTTGGTTAGATCGCTAACTTAGGTTTTGCCAAATTTTATAACTATTCACGCTACTGAACCGGTTTTTGTCCTCTGACGCATGATTTCGTGCACAGATTTTACCTCGTTTTACCCATTTTAGCGAATTTGGTCATTCCGGAATCGTGTCGAGGTCTAGTTTCTCATGGAGAGCCAATTTTGAAGAAATGATATTTTCCTGCGAATGAAATTTAAAGATTATAAACTTTACTCGTTAAATATCGGCACACTAAAGATTATTTTCTCTCGAGCAAGACTTCATATTAAGTACATTTTTTCCTCCGGAAGGATAATAATATGACCAATATTAATGTCAGATAATACGTTCTCGTAGAAAATAAAAACAAAATAATAATGTTAGCAAATCCCGTTGTGTAACGTGATGAGAGGAACGCCAAATATAACGTAATTAAAATACATCGTTGTTCGTCAATCTAAGTCGTATTGTTGATGCATATGTGTTGTAAGTGGGTGTCTTGCTATATTTAGGTGTTTTTTGTCATAATAGATCTTAGTGGTCCCATAAATTCTCCATGACACATTTAGATAATTTGTAAGGGAGTTGGTTAGATCGCTAACTTAGGTTTTGCCAATTTTTACAACTATTCACGCTACTAAACCAGTTTTTGTCCTCTGACGCACGTTTTCGTGCACATATTTCACCTTGTTTGTCCGATTTTAGCGAATTTGGTCATTCCGGAATCGTCTCGAGGTCTAGTTTTTCATGGAGAGCCGATTTTGAAGAATTGATATTTTCCTGGCCATGAAATTTGAAGATTACAAACTTCACTCGTAAAATTTCGGCAGAGTAAAGATTATTTTCTCTCATTAAGACCTCATATTAGGTACATTTTTTCCTCTGGAATGATAATAATATGACCAATATTAATGTCAGATAATACGTTCTCGTAGAAAATAAAAACAAAATAATAATGTTAGCAAATCCCGTCTTGTAATGTGATGAGAGGAATGCCAAATATCAAGTAATTAAAATACATCGTTATTGGTGAATCTAAGACGTATTGTTGATGCATATGTGTTGTAAGTGGATGTCTTGCTATACTTAGGTGCTTTTTGTCAGATTAGATCTTAGTGCTCTCGTAAATTTTCCATGACACATTTAGATAATTTGTAAGGGAGTTGGTTAGATCGCTAACTTAGTTTTTGCCAAATTTTACAACTATTCACACTACTAAACCAGTTTTTGTCCTCTGACGCATGTTTTTCTGCACAGATTTCACCTCGTTTGACCGATTTTAGCGAATTTGGTCATTCCGGAATCATCTTGAGGTCTAGTTTTTCAGGGAGAGCCGATTTTGAAGAATTTATATTTTCCTGGCCTTGAAATTTGAAGATTACAAACTTTACTCGTTAAATTTTGGCACACTAAAGATTTTTTTTTCTCAGCAAGACTTCATATTAAGTACATTTTTTCCTCTCGAATGATAATAATATGACCAATATTAATGTCAGATAATACGTTCTCATAGAAAATAAAAACAAAATAATAATGTAAGCAAATCCCGTCTTGTAACGTGATGAGATGCATTCAAATATAACGTAATTAAAATACATCGTTATTGGTGAATCTAAGACGTATTGTTGATGCATATGTGTTGTAAGTGGATGTGTTGCTTTACTTAGGTGTTTTTTGTCATAATAGATCTTAGTGGTCCCATAAATTCTCCATGACACATTTATATAATTTGTAAGGGAGTTGGTTAGATCGCTAACTTAGGTTTTGCCAAATTTTCAAAGCTAGGCCTGACTGGATCTGGGCTGGTCTCGTGGCGCCTATTCCTAACCAGTTCTGAAAAAAAAAAAGGTTCGCTCATGAAAAAGGAGCATTCCCCAACGTCAGAAGTCCACTAGTTCACGCAAATCCGCAGAAGTTATCATGGACGAGCCACATGCAGGGAAACTTGCACGTGTGGTTCTGGCCGGGCTTGACTTCGGTATCTAATAACCTTGCTTCTGCTCGCCGCTGGCGCACCTCTCCTAACTATTGCCCATTTATTCTGGAATAATTTTTTGAGGAGGGACAATTTCACATATTTCTGCCAAATCCTTCTATTATTAAGTACGGCTGGTACCATTTCGATGTGTTTCGATTTTTTCGAAAAAGAGAGGTTTGATGCTTTTGAATTCATTGTCTTAATTCTACTTTCTACTTGCAGTATGCTCTTAATGATCTCGGCTTATGATTTAATTGCCATGTATTTAGCTATTGAGCTTCAAAGTTTATGTTTTTATGTGATCGCAGCATCAAAAAGAAAGTCTGAATTTTCCACGGAAGCCGGCTTAAAATATTTGATCTTAGGTGCATTTTCCTCTGGAATATTATTGTTCGGGTGCGACTGGACTACTACCGAGACTTTTTGGAAACTTCTTTATAGACTTTGGCAGACCCTCTATGTAGTTTGCTAGGGGGATCGATCGACTTTCCCCATAGTCCTGAGGCTGTGTCTCGATCTCCTAGTGTGAAAGAGAAGTGCGGAAGGGGTCCTATGGGCATTCCCCTTGGTCTAATTCCACGACGGAGAGTCGGCGTGGCGTAAAGTGAAGATTGGGGGGAGTAGAGCGAAATCCCCGTCTGGGGTATTCCGAAGGTGTAACCTAGGCAACGAAAAAGGGGCCCGAGACTGAAACTAGAGGAGCGACCTGTTGGTTCACCAAACCCTGACCCAGCCTCACACCTTCTCCAGGTCCGAAGGGATCCAGTGCCCTACTACCGACTCCTCCCGGAATTGCGTTATCGGAGCCGAGCCAGGAATAGCCGTTGTTAGTGGATGGAAACCTACCACTTTTTTGGAACCGGTTAGAGAGGCCCTCTTTAATACATTAAGAAAATATGTTCACAGGGGCCAGAAAGACTCGGTCATAGGAACTTTGACTACCTACGCGCTGGTAAACGAAAACCACCTCGACCAGATCTACCGAACTATGATAGGTGGCCGCAAAACAGAATTCACACGCCAAAAGGGCCACCAGCTTCCCCCCAAAAAAAGGGGAGATCCGCTGCTTACTGCTCACGGAAACATACGACCTTATGGTCAAGTCGTCCGCCGAGATTTCTGATCCCCAGAGATTCTCTTTTTTGCTTTGCCCGAGGTTGATGGTCTGGGCGTCAAAGAAGGGGAAGAGAGGAATGAATGAACTTCCTTTTTTCGGTTAGGAATCAAATATACAGACTTTGCTATCGACCCCATTTCTTTTCATAATCGTCTATACTATTGACAATATAAAATCGGGGTCAGTCAAGTTCAGATATTTTTCTTTTCCACCTCTGCTTATTCTAAGAGTTGCTTCAGCTGTCTAGCGCTGGCGGCCTTGCTTGCTTTTTCTTACTTCTTCCTTTTTCTTGTCACTGGCTAAAAGCAGGCTTTATAACAAGACGCTGGCTTGCCCTCTTTTGGATCAAAATGCAGACTTTCAAAGTCTCTCCCACTCGACGAATCCAGGTAGAGTTCTTTCATACCTCTCCTGCTCTCACGGCAACTCCTTAGCTCTTATGCTCGATAGCGCCCTAACGATCGTTAGCCCCTTTAAGGCGGCGGAAGGGCGTCGCAGGCTTTCTCACAGGCAAGCTAGAATTTCTCACATCCTGTCGCTAAATCCACTCACTTTCTCACTCGCTGTAACAGAAAGAAGTCAAACCTAAAGGAATTCAACTTGTGGAGGGCTCTCTTTCACTAGTCTTTGGAAGAAAGTGAATGGACGTCAGAAGAAAAGGCCTGGCTCACTTCAGGGGGAGTGGAGGTTTCTGCCTTCCCTGCGATTGGGGAAAAGCTATTCCATCTTTTTTCTTCTGACTATTGAGTTCATCTTTCTCATCTATTTTGACAGTCATACAAAAGAAAACTCGAAAAAGTTCCCAAGCATTCGATCCAGCCGAGAAAGACGTCTATATGAAAGAAGACTCGTTGAGGTTTCTTTTTTGGAAGACCTATCATATGCTTATGGATAATTTTGGAGAATAGGCTTTTATCTTACCTTGCTTTCTGGATCCCCAGCGGACTAGTTGGGTATGAGAGGTATAGTTCGGTGAGAATAGATAGTTAGGTGAGGATATAAAGACCCTCCTCTTCGTAGGATGCACTTGCTATGGGTCTTCTTGTTTGTTGGGAAAGGAAGGAAATGAGACTAGCTTTGGCGTGGGAAGCTGACCAATGGATGTGGTGGGCGAGCGAGTCAGGAAGTAAGAGGAAGTACGAGAGGATGGAAAAGACTCACTTCAATGGGGGGTGTAAATTGACACAATGAAATTTTTCACTGATTTCAGAGAGAGTTGTATTTTCATCTCAATGGTAGGCTGGATTTCGAACTAGTAGCAGTATGAGCGCTGGCAAGGAAGGAATTTTCTTTCTGAAAAGGAAATGAATGAAATCCCAGTCTGGTATTGAGAAGTAGTAACTGGTATTAATTTGCTAGTTTTCTTCAGGGGTAGTGGAGCGTGGGTAAGGTAAGGAAAGTGGCCTCAGAGAGGAAGCCAAACCGGCCTATTAAGCGCAGCTAAGCTAATATGCGGTAGTAACGGATAGGAAAAGTTCGGACCGGAACAATGTTTAGATGATGGAGCTCGCCTCTGTTTGCCAAAAAACCACCTCCCTTGTATGGTTGTCGCTTCACAGGATGCTTACTTATTCTTTCGCAACTTCACGAGTTGTTGCACTTCCGGTTGTCAAGTCCCCTCTGGGAACATCTTTCTCAATTGTTGGCTCAACCCTAGTACCTTTAAGTGAGACAAGCGTGTCTAAAGACCAATATTCTTGCAATCGTTGTCATGATATTATCAAGGTAAGTTGTTCATATGGCTAAGGTCAGTGCAAAGCAAGAAGTCTATCAGTGATCCAAGGATCATAAGCAAAAGCAGTTCAGTGAATTAGTTCGAAAAGACTAGCGACAACTCAGTTTCCATTGAAATAACCTCCCTGGGTCCGTTCTCAGTGTTCTTTTTCTCTGTTTCTAGTCATTGTTATATCCGCTACATCCCTTGTCTCATAGATGCTTCATCAATACAGCAATCATATCTCATATAAGCAGATTCGATTTCTAATATAATAAGAAGTGCGCGTTCACCATTAGCTTCAGTCGTCTAAGCGCTCTCACGTCCTTGTTCTTACTGCCATTCTAGTCCGGTTGCAGCCTTCTTTCATAATCAAGAAGTTCTTTTTCTTTGTTTCTGTCCGTTCCGAAAGGATCCCCTCACTCTTCGCTTCGCACCTCGGAACGTTAGTCAGTGTAGTTGATTCCTTACCGCAGTGAATAGTCAGTCCCCTTCTTTTATTGGATACAAAGATCCACCACAAGAAAAAGCTCTTCTCACTGCTCTGCTGCTTCTGTGGTTAGAAAAAGAAGAATTCATTTAGAAAGAAGATCCCTGTGTTGAGGATATAGCTAGCGATTGACAAAACAAGGCAGGGACAGGCAAAGCAAGTAGGTTGATTGACGGGATGGGATTCTCTCCTAAGCAAGATCTACCTTCCAACTCGCTGATTCAATCCCTCCCAAGAACCAAAAGTCATCTGGCAACTTCTTTCTATTTTAGTATAGTTAGAACAGAGTCTCAGAAAGATAGTGGTGATCACGCAGTGCAACTACGGCTAACGAATATCGTGTGGCCTCTCGACGTTAGTGAGGTTCATATGGTCCCTACCGTCCCGTTCGTTGAATATGAAGCTATGAGTGAGTCAAGATCTTTCTTACGTTCAATTTAGAGGTCATTCGTGCGCTCATTCTTGACCCCAGGGAGGAGCTCGACGAATCTTTGACGGAAGCCAAAGCGAAAGCGGATGGGAAGAAATCTTTGTGCCAGTGGTGAAATAGGTGGGAATCCAGGACAGTTTTTTAGGGTGATTACCAGTCCGACTTGTAGGTTTGAGGCACCCGCCTGAGGTTTTGAACCGATTTGGATACGAATTCCGAAGATTCACACTGTTTCGTCGACAAATTCGTAGTTCGGTGAAAAAGCCAGCAAGTGGAAAAAACTGTAACGAAGCCATAGTCTTTTTGGCATTGGCTAATTTCCTCCAAATTCATTTCCATTCCCGTGATATCATCGATGCTTTGCAGTCCACTGACGAGTCAATTTAAGCTCTTAACCCAGTTCCAGTTGTGTGAGATTGATTGTGACGCATCGATCAATTATGGTCAATTCTGTACCGAAGACAATCTCTTCTTCTCTTTTTCTCAATCCCCATTCGCTAGTTCTGAACCACGCAAGAATCTTCAAGCAGATGATCAGTCACACCTTTCGCTGGGCATACAAGTACACAGATAAATAGGACCCGTGGAAGATCCAAAAGGAAAGCTTTCCTTGGCTTCGTTCAGTGAGCAAGGACGAGAAACTTCTTAGCCCAATCTCCTGAAACTACTGAAGTTGGCTATTGTGCCTGTTGTCTTTGAAGAATGCTTCTAAACCTACTCAAAACTCAAACTGCGAGAAAGCAAACCGATTCAAAACTACACCGTCTTGCCCCATCGCCTTTTAGATAGAATGACATTCTAGGCACAAGGGAGCTTGCCCTTCCAAACTCATTCCCTGGAGCTTCCGGGAAGACAATTGCTTGACTTGAGTCCTATCGCAGGTCTGTCTTGGTGTGTGGGCGGTCTATGTTGACTCAATGATAACCACAAGAAATAAGAAGGCAAAGACCAATAAAAGCAATTCAAGGCATATTTAGGGAGTCAAAATCAAGAAGAGAGGTACGGTACATCGCTTTACCCTAAAAACCTGTATGCGCATTCCCTCATTCAATTGCGCCGCTATCGCCCTTGCTTTCTTACCAACTGTTGGTTTCCTCAATATCAGCAGAGTCACTTCTTACTCTTTGTAACCCTCACTTCCAACTCAAACTCCTACATTCCGGGTCAAACTAATAACCTTTCTCTCTCATTTAGCGGTGTTCCGATCCATAGGGAGCAGTCATCTCATAAAATGTCAGCACCTTCGAAGTCGGCCTGTTCTCAAGTGAAGTAAAGGAAGGCTAAGGAGAGCGATAAACTAGACATATGAAAGAAGGACTCTTCGGGTTTCTTTCTAAGTCTAAGCTAAGTACTGGCTTTTTTTGCTTCTTCTGCTCTCCACATCAGGACTGACTTCTTTCTCCGCTAATCGATTAACGAATCCCTTCTTGGGGCATTAGGAGTCCCTCGCTGTGATCGACTAGTCTCGACCAAACACAGAAGCGAGAAAGGTAACTTCAGTCTGAGTGAGTAGGACTCGCCGCTAGCTTTCAATCTGGTATACCCACCCGAAACCTTAGACCTTAGCGATTTCACGTTCCGTCTTTCCTACTTCGCCACATTAACTCATTGGTTCCAGTCAATCAAGAAAGTCTGAGTTCAGAGCAGCGCGGAACTGGGTGACTTGCTGACGTCTTTGGTCTAGTCCCACCCGTTCGAAACCTTAGACCTTGGCTGCGTTTAGGCGCAGGAGATCAAGTTTGAGGTCCATAAGTTAGCAACTGAGCTGGCCACTACATGAAAGAAAAGGAATCTCTTTCCCTTCCATTGAATAAAGCCTTCCACGTACCACTCATATTCGCCTGCCCCTGCCTTCCATATTTCCGCTAGACGAGCTAGATTATTTACCCAGCCCAGCTAGAAAGAAGAAAACAGAACAAGACTGAGCTCTCTGATTTGTAGTGGAAAGAGTACTCCTTGAAAGACCTCTTCGACCAACGCAGGAGGAGGAGTATGTGGCTGCTAGTCCGATAGAAGGGCGAAGCGAGAGATTCATTCAAGAGGCCCATGTAGTGTAGTACGCGTTGGCAGCATTTGTTGCCTTAGATCACTCATATAGCTCTCGAGGAGATCAATACAAAGAAAAGAGAGAAATAAAGCACATCTCAGCTAAGCTCTCTGATCAAGCAAGTTCTTTTACTGCCTCAGGGAAAGGTGCGGAATTCCCGAACCAATTCAGTCTCGAAATGCAGATTAGGTCAATTCAGTGCCAGGGACATCTACTAGATTAGCAAGGAAAGTAGGTTTCCTCAAAGCTCTCTGCATACGATGGTCCTCCTCTCTCTGATGCAACAGAATCTCGTAGCATTGTTGGCTTCAGATACCGTTAGATGCCTTTGACAACCTGTCCCTGTACTCTTCGCTCTCCCCTTCGGCCTCAGAAAGCATAGAGATTCACTGGTTCGATAAGACCGGGTAAGAAGGCAAGATGTCAGTACTGAGCTACGGAAATGTACTTCCTCAGTTACTTACCTTCTAGCTCGTCTGAGCCCATACTCTATATTGGTACTACTCCCCTTCAGTAATACAGTATTCTCTATAACCTCAACCTCTATTAAAGAACATCAAGGCGGTGATATAGAGTATAGGCAGGGAGGAAACGATTTCTTGGTTGGTTTACGCTACCATTCACTTTGAATTGCATCTCGTGAACGAGCCTCGGAACGGAGATCCCTCAGTTCTGTAATAGAAAACTGATACATACGTTTATCTACTGATCATTTGACCTACGGCATTTTTTTTTTTTAAAAAAAAAAAAAAAGTTTGGGTGGGGGGAAAAAAAATTTTTTTTTTTTTTTTTTTTTATTTAAAAATTATTTTTTTTTTTTTTTTTTTTTTTTTTTTTTTTTTTTTTTTTTTTTTTTTTTTTTTTTTTTTTTTTTTTTTTTTTTTTTTTTTTTTAATTTTTTTTTTTTTTTTTTTTTTTTTTTTTTGGGTTTTTTTTTTTTTTTTTTTTTTTTTTTTTTTTTATTTTTTTAATTTTTTTTTTTTTTAAAACTTTTTTTTTTCCCCCGACGAATTTTTTTGGTCCGGATTTCACCTCGTTTGACCGATTTTAGCGAATTTGGTCATTCCGGAATCGTCTCGAGGTCTAGTTTCCATGGAGAGCCGATTTTGAAGAATTTATATTTTCCTGGCCTTGAAATTTGAGGATTACAAACTTTACTCGTAAAATTTGGGAACACTAAAGATTATTTTCTCTCAGCAAGACTTCATATTAAGTACATTTTTTCCTCTAGAATGATAATAATATGACCAATATTAATGTCAGATAATACGTTGTCGTAGAAAATTAAAACAAAATAATAATGTCAGCAAATCCCGTCTTGTAACGTGAAGAGAGGCATGCCAAATATCAAGTAATTAAAATACATCGTTATTAGTGAATCTATGGCGTATTGTTGATGCATATGTGTTGTAAGTGGATGTCTTGCTATATTTATGTGATTTTAGTCAGAATAGATCTTAGTGAACCCATAAATTCTCGATGACACATTTAGATAATTTGTAAGGGACTTGGTTAGATCGCTAACTTACGTTTTGCCAAATTTTACAACTATTCACTCTACTAAACCGGTTTTTGTCATCTCACGCACGTTTTCGTGCACAGATTTCAGCACGTTTGTCCGATTTTAGCGAATTTGGTCATTCCGGAATCGTCAGGTGGTCTAGTTTTTGATGGAGAGCCGATTTTGAAGAATTGATATTTTCCTTACGATGAAATTTGAAGATTACAAACTTTACTCGTTAAATTTCGGCACAGTAAAGATTATTTTTTCTCAGCAAGGTTTCATATTAAGTACATTTTTTCCTCTGGAATGATAATAATATGACCAATACTAATGTAAGATAATACGTTCTCATAGAAAATGAAAACAAAATAATAATGTCAGCAAATCCCGTCTTGTAACGTGATGAGATGCATGCCAAATATAACGTAACTAAAATACATCGTTACTGGTGAATCTAAGACATATTGTTGATGCATATGTGTTGTAAGTGGATGTCTTGCTATATTTTAGTGCTTTTTATCATAATAGATCTTAGTGGTCCCATAAATTCTCCATGACACATTTAGATAATTTGTAAGGGAGTTGATTAGATCGCTAACTAAGGTTTTGCCAATTTTTACAACTACTCACGCTACTAAACCAGTTTTTGTCCTCTGACGCACGTTTTCGTGCACATATTTCAGCTCGTTTGTCCGATTTTAGCGAATTTGGTCATTCTGGAATCGTCTCGAGGTCTAGTTTTCATGGAGATCCGATTTTGAAGAATTGATATTTTTCTGGTCATGAAATTTGAAGATTACAAACTTTACTCGTAAAATTTCGGCACACTAAAAATTATTTTCTCTCAGTAAGACTTTATGTTAAGTATATTTGTTCCTCTGGAATGATAACAATATGACCAATATTAATGTCAGATAATACGTTCTCGTAGAAAATAAAAACAAAATAATAATGTCAGCAAATCCCGTCTTGTAACGTGTTGAGAGGCATGCCAAATATCAAGTAATTATAATACATCGTTATTGGTGCATATGTGTTGAAAGTGGATGTGTTGCTATATTTAGGTGCTTTTTGTCATAATTGATCTTAGTGGTCCCATAAATTCTCCATGACACAT